>JAULAV010006016.1:0-78757 GCA_030789695.1 Scilla litardierei
ATACATAGTACTGGCGAAGTCCATGGTGTTTTGATGTTTGCCGTTGCAGCCTTCGGCTTGGTGGTCAACATCATCATGGCCGTGTTGCTGGGGCATGACCATGGCCATGGGCCTGGTGGCCATAAGCATGATCATGGCACGACCGGCCATGGTCATGACCATTCTGGGCATGACCACACACATGATCACAGACATGAGGGCGATATCATAGCGCATCACCATCACTCACATGAGGCTAAGCACGGGGAAGGACATGAACCTTTGCTAAAGCATTCCGAAGACTCTCCAAAGAAGCAGCGAAATATTAATGTCCATAGTGCATACATCCATGTCATCGGGGATTCGATCCAGAGCGTCGGTGTGATGATCGGTGGCGCCATCATATGGTACAAGCCCGAATTGAAGGTGATCGACCTTGTATGCACGCTTGCGTTCTCCGTGATCGTCCTGGTAACCACGATCAAAATGCTGAGGAACATACTGGAGGTCCTGATGGAGAGCACCCCGAGGGAGATTGATGCGACCAGGCTCGAGAAGGGGCTCTGCGAGATGGAGGGCGTGGTGGCCGTCCATGAGCTGCATATATGGGCCATCACAGTCGGAAAGGTGCTCTTGGCGTGCCATGTTACCATCACCCCCGATGCAGACGCGGATCTTGTGCTTGATGAAGTGGTGGAGTACATCAATAGAGAGTACAATATCAGCCATGTCACGATACAGATCGAGCGGCAGTAGGATCCATGTCGGAGGGCAAACGTTGTAGCTACAAAACAAGTCCATCTTAATGGTTGCTGGTTCGTCTCTATCCATTGCGGACGCTACGGCGGTAGAGGATCCGTTTACACAGCGGCTTGTAGTCAGATCCTGGTTATTTCTCTTCTATCTCTTTGCTTGTTTCACTGACTGTTCCCGAATTTGATTACCTATGTTTGATCGATTTCTTGCTCAAATTTTGGCTCCCCCCTTGTTTTTTATTGCATGATCAAAATAAAGCAGGTGGAAAATTTGGGCATCCATTTGCAGTCAGTTGATTTCATTTTTTTTGGATAAACTTTGATTTAACCATGTAAAAACAATGACCATGCCTACATTTATTTTTTTAAAAATAACAAAATCGTTTACGATGTTTTTTTTTGATACATCGGGAAAACAATTATTTTTGACGAGGACTACCTGCACCTCATGGTGTTAAAATGGCCCGGCCGGCCCGGCCCGAGCCCATCAAAAATCCGGGCCGGGCCGGCCCGGCCGGCCGGGGAGAATCCCGGCCCAGCCCGGGCCGGCGGCCCGGGCCGGCTCCCCCACCCCCTAAAATAAGCTCAGAGAGGCTTATTTAAAAAAAAACCCGGGCCGGCCCGTGGGCTGGGTACCCAGCCCGGGGGCGGGGGCCGGGCCCGGGCCAGAGCCCGGCCCGGGTACGGGCCACCGGGCCCGGGCCGGGCCGGCCCGGATCCCGGGCCGGCGGGCCTCGGGCCCAATTTACACCCTGACCTGCACCTCAAAAATGAGGTGCAGGTGATGATTGCATCCCTAAACAGAAAAAAAAACTATTCAGCGTCCTTTCATAACCTCTCTCTAACATATTTTACCAAGATTAGCAATTTATCCTTAACTGCATCTCATTTTTGAGGTGCAGTTAGTCCTCGTCTTATTTTTAGCAATACATTATTTTTTTTCCATATGGTTCTGAAAAAAATATAACTAAATTTTAATATTTTTTTTTACAAACATACATATTATTCTCAAATTAGCACTCTCATATCCCCACCTCTGCTGACATCCCCTCTCCCTCTCCCTTTTGCCCTCTACTCGTATGGGAGCCCTGGCCTCCCCTCGGCTGGCGGCGGCCCAACCGAGGAAAGGGCAGCAGGGAGACGGGATGTCGGGTGAAGCAGAGTGGTGTAAAAATTGAAAATTTTTGAATGGTAAACTTGTAAAATTGAAATTTTTGACTTGCAAATTTGTAAATAGATGATCTCTATTTGAAACAATTTTGAGTTATGATGCGTAAAGACACAAATTGCTCTTTCCATAAGCCACTTTGTACATATCCAAACCAATTTAAAAAGCAATTTTTTACTTTACACACAACACACCATCGTCATTTTTTCTCTTTTCTCTTCGTCCGCCTCCCCATTTCCCTGTCTGTGGCCGCCTCTACATCCATGTGGTCGTCGCCTCTCATTCGATGCCGCCGCTCCCCGCCATTCCCCCTCCCATCGTCCACCTCATCCTTGCTTTCACTTGATGCAGATGCGGAGGCGGGGCGGGGCGGGGGTGGCAAACGAGGGGAGGGTGCCATGAAGAGGGGGGGAAGAGGATGGAGTGGGGTCCGGGGGGATGCGACTTCATCGGCAGACGGGGGGCTTTTTTTTTTGGGGGGGGAGGGGGGGGGGGGGGGATGGAGCCGCATCGGGGAGGAAAAGGATGGAGTGGAGCGAGAGTGACAGCAAACGAGGGGTAGGATGCGGCGACAGCTAGGGTTTCAGTTTTAATGACACACGGGCAAATTTTGGAGAGAGTTAAAAGAGGAAAAAGTTCAATGGCATATATGTAAATTTTGAATGGCAAATTTGTAATCAAGTGGTCTGTGAAAGTTGCAATTAGGCCTGTGCGCTTAGCAAGTTTCGAAACAATTAGAAATGTGTATAGCAGAGACCCCTACGCTTAGGAAGTTTCGAACCCCCCTCCAAAAAAAAAAAACACACACACACAAGGCCACTATTCTTAGTTTTACACCTTTGATCAAAACATCAACAACACGAATGATTTCTAATTAATTTGTCGACAGCAGTAAAAAATGCAATGAAGTTACTTTGCAAACATACCGCTTACTTTTTTTTCCCGAAAATAACGAAACTGTTGTTGAAAACCCCTCAAAATATTCCACAAAAAGCGCACGTACCAAATTACTCATGTTGTCCCAAAAAATTACTTTGTGCACATATCAAATTATTCACAATATACATATTGTCCCAAATAATTACTTCGCGTACATACCAAATTATTGTCATTATTCACAATATACATATTGTCCCAAAAAATTACTTCGCGTACATACCAAATTATTGCGCACATCCCTCGCAAAAATTACTCTGCGTATATACCAAATTACTTACCGTGCACATCACCTCACAAAAATTACTCGGTGCACATACTAAATTACTCATTTCGCACATACTGCTTCTTTTTAAAAATATTTGCTCATCTTCTCTCATCATCATCTTCTCTCTATCTTTCTCTTTAGTTCTTCTACTCAGTACATATAACACTTAATTTAAAAAAAGAAATTAATTGAAAAAACTAATTCCGCTTTAATTTATATTACAAGTTTGCCATTATCTCCTCCCAAACCAACACCCCCAATGCGCAACCCCCGCTGCCGTAGCCCCAGCCCCCGTCAATTTTTCTCTCAACCAGCCCCACATCCCTCCCCAAAACTAATTAACTAATTAACTAATACGCTATTAAAAAAAGTCTTAAAAGACAATTAGATAGTCATATGCACAGTGAGCAAAAATTAAGTGATAGTAAATACATTAAGCAAAAAGAAAGCGGTACGTGTAGCGAGTCTTGTGTGATGTAAAGCGAAGGATGTGCTGCACCGCAAAATTATAATGCTGTTAACTCTGGTGTGTGTTCATAGTTAAGTTAAAAGTAAGTTAAAAGTGAAGCGGTATGGGTATGTGCAGTGTGCAAAATGATATGTTCGCAAAGTAATTACCAAAATGCTATCCTTGCGAGTTAATTTCATTTACTCATGTTCAGCACCGATCTTCTTCTCTCTTCTATTCTCCCCCTTTTCACTCAAAAAATTCACAGGAAAAAAGGCAGAAATTTAATCGAAAATGATGTGTTCGATTTCCGTTCCAAAGCCCAATTCGAGCTGGCTCGATCGGCTCCGATCCTCTAAGGGCTTCCCCATCTCCGACGACCTCGAAACCATCGACCAATTCCTCTCCTCAAACCCGAACCCTAACACTGATCCTATTCCAAAACTACCCGCAAAACCCCCAATAGCCAAAGACCACACCATGTTCGATCTAATGTCCGGCGTCCTATCCGACCTCTTCGTCATGGGCGAGCCCAGACACCCCCCAAACCACCAGAAAACCTCTCGGAAGCAAGCAAACCCTAGAATTTGCAACAATGTCAGATCGGTCGCCGGAGGCAATCGGGAGGTGTCGCCGTCGAGTGTGAATAACAGTGTGGCCGAGGGGAAGAAGAGGAAGATGAAGGTGAGGAAGAGAATCGAGGCGGGGACGAAAGATTTGGACCTATGTGGGTTCTCGAGGACAGAGGTGACGGTGATTGACACGAGCCTTTCGCCAGAGTGGAAGGCGGCAAGGGTTTTGTATAGGAAGGGGTTGGTTTGGAAAGTGAGGGAGAAGAAGGTGGCGAGGGTTGGGAGGAAGAAGAGGAGGCGGGTAGGGCCCACCGAGAAGTTGGCTGGTGGGCATGAGAGGAAAGGGATCGGGTCGCAGAGAGAGCAACTGGTGGAATTGCTTGATAAGGTAAAATATCTTGCTTTGTGAATGTAGGCATTGTTAAATGCTAGTAGTTTTAGCATCATAGATGGAAATGCAAGTTAGAATTGCATCAAATTGGTGCCACGATACATAATGCTGCTGGTTTTAATTGGTGTCATTTCGCATTAGCCTGCTTTGCAAATTTTTACAGTTGATTATGGCAGTCCAAACCTGATTATAGCCTGACAATCAGACCTGAACTCAGAATGTTTAAAAGTAGCACCCTTTACTGGATAGTATATGAGTTTGTAACCGTTATTTCTCTGCAGTGAGAGTCTCAAATCTACCATTGACAAGTTTAGAGCCAATTGTCTTTTACATTTGCTTCATCTAACAGAGTAGATAGGTAGGTATGGCCACGGTTCCTTCTTAAAGGTGCTCTCGTGCAAGGATTTATAATCATCTAGATCGAATAAAGATCATTTTCTTATCAAATGTTCATAAGAGGTTGGCTATCTGCAGGATATTTTACTGGTTTAAAATCAATATTTTGCTAGTTTAAAATCAGTACTTTTTTTAATCACACCAAAAGCTTGCAGCCTTGAGCTGTTTCAAAGGGCAGCAGTTTGTGCTGATTCTCGATTCTATAAGTGCGTGTTTGGTATGTTGAATGTAGTATTCCCTTCCAGAATTATATTTCCAAGTGTATGATTCTCAGCTATCGATCCAATGGAATATTTCAATACCTTATTACCTCATGTGGTGCATCTAATAGAATTCCCAAAAATGTATCGTTCTTATGTTTGGTTCTTCTAAAAGATTCCTTAGAATGTACAAAGATAGTTGCAGTTCGGTAGATAATGGCGGTCTGTCAACTATCTTATGGTGATAGCATTTATAGTACCTTTTTTGACATGTGAAGATGGTGGTGGTAGTGCTTTGGTGATGTTAGTTGTGGTTTGGCTCGTAGAGATTCCAGTAGGTGTGCATGGTGGTAACGACGATAGTGACAGTATAATAGCAACAATTTCGATTTGACAAGTGGAGATGGTTTTGATGGTAGTTTGTTGGTGATAGTTGTTATTGGCATGTTCGATGGTAGTGGTAACAAAGGTAGCTGTTTGGCAGATAAAAATAGTTGGCAAATAAAGATGGTGCTAGTGGATATGCGATTAGGCCACTAACAACAAAAATGTTGATGGTTTGACATGTAAAGGCCGTTGTGATGGTGGTGATGGCAGTTCGATGATGATGACAACAATGACGCTTTGATAAGTGAAGATAGTAATGTTGGCAATTATGATCATATGATGGTACCTATTATGATGACAGTTCAGTCGGTGAAGATAGTGGCAGTTTCAATGAAGTGGCGACAACGCCAAGCGATGACAATGGTGGGTTGGTAATTGCTAATAGATACGGCAATGATGTCAATTCGTAAGGTGGATGCAGTGGTGGTAACGAGACCACGATGGTGTCAGTTTGACATGTGGATGCAGAGGTGGTAGCGAGACGACGACGATGCCATTCGTTCGACGGACGAAGAAGGATATGATGACGGTGATCATTCAATAGAAACAGTGGCGATGGTGACGATTTAACATGTGAAGATGATGGCGGCGGCAATCTAAAGGTCATAGCTGTAGTTCTTCATGTGGAGATGGCAATTGTGATGGTGATGGTAGTCCCGCAGCAACAACGGGAACGATGACAGTTTGATATGTGAAGATGATGACAGTGGAGCTCTTATATAGAGGTGGTGGTAGAAGTGATTACACCTATGGTGATGAGAGTGGTTTGTGTGGTCATCGTGACAAATAATGAAGAACGAAAAAAATGAGATTTAAAAACATGTTATTGCAAAATAATTTTTTAATGAATTCTCGTGATGGATTAATAAAGAATACACGCATCTCATGGAGAGAATCGTAATCCCATGAAAAAAGAGATGCATGAATCAATATTTCTGGATATATTGAATTTAGCTTATTATGTCAAAGATAAGAATCCACATGAGAATTTGGATCCCCACATAAATCCATGCATACCAAACACGCTAATAGTTTCCTAGATGAGAATGTGAGGCCAACATGCAAGTGAAAAGGATCGGCACAGCTGAGGAGTTTATGATAACTCCAAAATAGCCAAAAGATAGATACATTGTGTATTCTTCATGTTAGCCCTTCATCCATGTTAGGATGGAAGTTGCCTAACAAGGGAAGTTTTAGGACCTAAGTTCACCACGTAAGTGTAAGACAAATATCAGATAGTAGTTTGTAGTTTTTTATTTCCATTTGGAGATCTACCCAAAATCTCCTAAGAGGTGGTATGCGCTCAGTTTCATTCTTATACTTTGTATGAAGGCTTTCTGAATATTTCAGTCGGGCTCAAGTTGGGTAGGGGAGAAATTGTATATTTAGCACAATAAATGTTTTGATTATGTGTGTTTTTGATTAGGGATGTAATAGAAGTTGGTAGTAACTTTCATGGGTCAACGATGAACACAACACAGCCATGTGAGATGACTTGGCTATTTATTTTTCATATAAGCAGCTAGCAAAATAAAACCACTTTTTGAAAATGATCATCAGGCACAGAAACTAACAAACGAAAATAGAAAAAGGGATTTACAGCACATGCACTTCTATCATGAATCCCATGTGAACATGACATTGACACTTTCTTGGACACGTGTCAGGCACTTTCTAATAATTGCTCGTGTATTAGATGTAGTTAATTCTATACCTGTATTTTGAGAGGTATGTTGATGTAGAATACGAAATGGTTAGGAATTTTGTGGGAAAATTTAGAAAAGAACGATGAAATTAAGGTTCAAAGGCTTTTCACTAAGGAGTCTAAGGCTTCTCATCGAGGAAGTAGACATTTCTTAGGGTTGAGAGGTTTAATTTATCAAGCTTTCAATGATTTCCAATAAATCAATCTAGGGGCCTTTTATAGGCTTTACAACCCAACACCTTTTATATTCCCATTCGACTTGACTAAACTCACCTAAAAAGAAGAAAATAAAATAATACAAAACTATGTCCAAATCTAATAAAAACCAAGTCCAAATCAAGTCCCACTTAGGCTTGAACCTAATCATTACGAACTAGGCTGAGACTCGCGTCGTCGTTTTTGTGTAGACTTTGATATCCCTATTAACTTCCCCGGTTAGGAAGAACTTGAACTCGACGAGTGTCAGGCCGTTTGGCTGTCATATTATTCGAGCAAGTCTGGATCTAGCTTTAAAGCTCTACTTTGATAATCCAAATACAGTCTGACTCTAGCATGCCTTTTCAACTCACTAAGAAACACTGATAACTACCATGCATGATTGATATTACCTGATTATCTAGAATACGGTCAATCTGCTCTGTGTGGGGGTATAAATGGTAAATTTATTGGAGGTGAAATAGTGGGGACACCCATCTCATCATGAGACCGCTCAAAAAATGGATCTGTGGGTATTGTTGTTGGACTCTTATAAGATACTAGATCTTTAATATTAAAAGTTAAACTTATACCATAATCTGCATTTAGATTTACAACATATGCATTAGAACCAATTTTCTTCAATGTTTTGAATGGGCCAGCATTACAAGCTTGCAGTTTCTTTAAGGTTTCAAGAGAAAGCCTCTCAGATCTAATTCGCACTATTACATAGTCACCTTCATTATGTCTGATAGTAAATTTGATGTAAAACACGAAAGATTTGGGAATTTTGTGGGGGAAATTTAGGGAAGAACGATGAAATTAGGGTTTCGAGGCGTCTCGCCAAGGAGTCCGAGGCTTCTCACCAAGGAATTGGATCTTTCTCAGATTTATGGGTTTAATTTCTCAAGCTTTCATTGATTTTCAATAAACCAGTCTAGGGGCCTTTTTAGGCTTACAATCCAACTCCTTTCATATTCCCATCTGACTTGGGACTAAACTCACCCAAAAAGAAGAAAATAAATTAAAATAAAATAATACAAAACCAAGTCCAAATCTAATACAAAAATCAAGTCCAAATCAAGTCCCACTTGGGCTTGAATCCAACCACGAACTAGGCTGGGACTCGCGTCGTCGTTTTCATGTGTAGACCTTGATGTCCCCATCATATGTGACATATATTTAATTTTGTGAGTTATACTTGTGATTTTGTGTATGCTCAATTGTGACTATAAGATGAGTGATTGCTTCTGTAGTTGTAAAAAGCACAATAAAGCCATGCTTAAGCCATTGCTTATTCTTTCTGCTTTTGGAGCATTTTAGCCTGTGCTATATGATTTTACACATGCTATATTTTATGAATCATTTTCTTATGTTTAATTGTTGGTATCAATTTCTTTATAAGTCAATAATATTAATAATAAAGAAGACATTAGCATAAATTTTCATCCATTTCTTTCTTTTTTCCTTTATATATCTACTTAAGAATCACACCCACCCACCCACCTCCCCCCCCCCCCAACAAAAACAAAAACAAAAACAAAAAAAACAAAAACAAAATTTCTACTTTTTAGTTGGCGCTTTTACTTTTGCCACATAAGCCCCTCTCAAGTATTGCATCAAGGTATCACATTTTTCCACAGCCACTTTCCACAGCATTGATTACTTATCTGTATAACTGGATTGAAACTTATGTTGTTTGATTTCACCTTTTATATTTTGTTCATTTTGTGTACATAAATTAATATAATACATTGTATAATATAATAGCCACGCCTTCGTACCCTACCTTCTACATATTTTTCCATGTCATGTATCATTATATATTGTTCATACTGGTGCCCCTACCACTGTCTATGCTTTCTAGCCTTTGGGTTTAGGCAAGTAGTACCTTTAAGAGGGTTGACTGCCTCTTCGCATGAAGGCAGCCAAGGCGTTAACCTTGAAGTTTTGCAAATTACACCCACCGATTTCATGATGGTTCCTGGAAGGTCTATAGTAAGACAAGACTAATGCTTTACTCATCTAAAATTATGACCAAATGAATGCTGTGGTCGTCTAAAGTTATGTCCAAGATAAACATAGCACAAAAATGGTAATACCAATCACAATGCAAGATGAAACATCATAATGTAACACTTAATTAGAGTTTACATGATCTCCACAATAGAAACACATGGATTAGTTCATGTCATTGATCTGGCCGTATTGATGATTGTGGTTGGTGTTGTCCGCACCATCATCAAAGGATGCCTCTGGGTTAACATCTGGTGGTCGGTGCAACAGACTTCCAATTATGATCTTCGCTCTACTCACGCTGTCGAACTGTTGAGACATGTGACGATATTTAATGCGATCAAGTCCTTATTTTTTTTTGGATATGTTTAGTTTAAGGATTTCTTTTTGGTGGTTGGGAGACTATTTTTTTCTATAATCAGTTGTCTTCCCTAATAATGGCGAGTATTCCTCTCTATGTACACATTGGTCGCCTACTTGAACCTATGGTCTTTAACATCACATCCAGGCATGCTTCCAGCTAGGCAAGTTCCTTGTCTCTTTGATATCATTGGAAGGTTTTTTTTTTGGTACCTTGATGTTAAATATTTTCATGGATATCATAGCACATAGGTTGTACCTCAATTCTTTATTTATGATGGCAGAAGTGCCTAAAATGAAGGCTAACCTTTAATATGACATGCCAATTCCACTTTCCACACTTCAAATTTCAAAGGATTGTTTTTCTTTCTTCATATTTTTGAAAGGCGGCAATGGCACGAAGGTGGGACGGGCAGGGAAAGCCAAATTCGGAAGCAGTATCTCAAGTTGAAACTTTAAACATTCACGTCAATAGTGAAAATTTGTACATTAGGGAAGTAGGTGCCACAGAATGGGGATATAAGCTGTTTTACCCGAGTCCTGGAAGCTTCAAGTTTTAGTTTCGTTTGTCATACTGGGCATTCAACTTTCAATTGCCATGTAAACATTGTTATGGATTGATTCTTTCGTATCATATTATATTACTTACCACTTCATGCGGTGCTGAAGGCTAGTTAATCACTTTTACCTGCAGTTGGGACATGTGTGTCAAGTGTCCGATAGCTCTAATGTGGCCAACTTGTCTGACTTGGCAAATCTTAACCATCATTCACTGTCTTTATCTGAAAAGTTCTGCAGATATAGGAGTTACGTTCATCATATTGATTTAAGAGGCGAGCAGTAACAGATCAAAATTATCTCATGCTATATACTGATGCTTTGAGTACGTGGGCACGAGCACACACTCATACACAGGGGGTGTCGGATGCGGCAATTATCCAAATTCCAAACTAGAGGACAGGCTATATATGTGTATTTCATTTGCATGCAGTATTTGGCGCACATAAATGTGCCTGTTGGGTCCATATTCATATAATATGGAACATACCTTCAAGTAAACTGATCTATTAAGCAACACTGTTTGTCAAAAGAGGGCATGACATTCTTGATGTGGTACATGTTAAGGTGAATAACAGTGTACATATTTGTATGTGTTGGACTCTGTTGAGTGCCTGTGTCATGTTCAAGTGTTTTGAACATGGCAATTTTTGGTACGGAGAACTGTCATGCGTGTCATAGGGACAGCTATTTTACATGTCATAGCTACACAAGGTCGTAGACATTAGTGGACCGAGTTCTGTAGCTAAAACATGGATCATGGTTCACTGTCTAGCTGTTGCATGACATAGCCACGTCAACTGTTCTGTATATAAGTAGGTCTGGTCTGGTATGAAAAATGATTATGCATTAATAATCACTCTTTATTGCTTGCTAAATCTATGCTCTGCTATCGTTTGATACAAACAGGGAAGCACTCAAACCGACAAAAGAGATGATTTCAAGGAGACCGACAATCCGGCTCTTATACCAAGAAGGTGAGTTCGCTTGCGTTTTATCATATACCTCTGTATTCTATAGATTTTTCGCACTTGTTATCTTTTATAGTTACCATAGATCCATTTTACACCATGCAGGCCAAAGTTTACAAGATCTCCCCGTATACCAGCAGCGAAAAATTCCAATATTTTGCGTCTTAAGATTATTAGCAAGCAAAATGTGGCAACTGGCTCAAGGAATGTTTTGAAAGGAAAATGATGATATGCTTAAATCTCTCCTGTCATTCTGCTACTTCGACGAGATTCAGGCGGCTTCCTGAGGGATCAGGCGGCTATCCTGTGATCCAAATTAATCTCAGCTCCAGGAGTCATTGGCAGCGGCAATAGCTGATGCTACGTCGCCCAGGCGGTCACAAAGCCTTCTCGTAAAATCATTTGTGTATCATTCTTCCATTTTGCAACCATTTGTAACCACTTGCAATTAGACAATACCTGTTTTTTCTATATATGGGTAATTATATTCCAGAATTCACCTTCCTGCATTCTTTGTATTTGTTTTCGATTTCTTCTTATACAAATGTAGAGAAACTAATGAGAACAATGGGTATCATGAGATATCTCTTGCATATAACATGTCATGATGCATTCTTGTCTATAAAAAGCATGTGGACCCAACGATAAACTTTATGTTTGTGTTTGGTTTGAGGAAAAAGAAAAGAAGAAAGAAAGAAATCAAGTAGTAGAATTAATTTTTATTGTTTGGTTGAGAAGAAAAGACAAATGAAAAAGAAAAAGAAACAAAAAAACAGAGGTTAATAGGTTAATAAATATTAAAACGTTTATTTTTAGTTTTTTCCCTTAACCCAATGATAATGGGGGGAAAATGCACTAAATTAATTGCGGTATTATTTGTGTTTTAAGCAACATAATTAGTTACCATTTTTAAATAATTTATGAATATTTCATAAATTTGTTCAAAAAATTGTGAATAACTTATGAATTTTTCAAAAATTTCATGATTTAGTAGCCAGTTCTTATTCATGAATTATTTGAAAACTCGTGAATTATTCATAAAATTTTCAAATAACTAGTGAATTATAATTCACGAATTTTTAAAAATCTAGTGAATTAATCTAATTTTTTTCAAATAACTCATGTCTCCAGTCTATAAGCCGAACAAACTAACCGATAAACAACTAACATTTATTGGTGATACTTATACATTATTTTAAATAACTAAGTTAAATTAATAATATCATTTTATGTTAAGTTAAACTATTACCGAATTTGACAGTATTGTTTCTGAGAACTTCTGACTACATGTTATTCATGAATTAAATCCTATAAATAATTTAGCAAAAATAACATTTAAATATATTTTTTCATTTTCAATGAGCAAGCCAATAAGAGAAATTTTCACCATTTTCCTTGTAACTTTCTTCACAATTTTCATTGTAGGGATACCCCTAGCTCCATTGGGTTAGATGGTGGGATACCCTGGTTACCATAGGTCAGGGAGGGAACATGGTGGGTCAGCTTACATTTCCCCATGAGCAAGCATGAATGGGCATCGTGAGGGGGTTATGAAGCTTCAATCCAAGCGTGGCCTTGATAGAGAGGGTAGAAGCCATCCACACTGCCGTCTTATGGGGGTACCCGATCCTACTTAAGGCTATGGAAAGCGCAACCCTGGGCAAGCTATTGCGAGGAAGGGATGAGCCAATAATACTATCAAGTCATAATGGAAGACACGGGCAAGGATAATATATTGACATCGAATGATGATTAGAATGTTTGATATTGAGACACCCCTAATGTAGTTTTGATGATGATTAAGCAAATGATGGGTACTAATGACAATTATTAAGTGTGTCTGGATTAATGATCATATCAAACATCGAGTTCAAGGCTATGAAAAAGAGAAAAGCCATCAAATCCATGAAGGGAGAAATTTATCATCGATCACATGCTACCTCAAGCTCAAGACAACCAAGCTTGATTAAGATGAAGTGTGGAAGCTCATCCAATGCAAATGAAGATAAAGAATCAAAGGCATGGAGATGAAGGATCCAAACTACATCAAGAAGCCAATAGTGTGTAATATTGATGTAAAATTTAATACATGTTCTTAGATTAGTTGTATTGCCTTAAGATTGAAGCTACGCACACTTAGATATAATTAAAATATTGTTTTAAACTTCTAAAAAATATTTTGAAAACATTTTGAAAAAATTAGGATGAGTTTTAGTACACTTTTTAAATATTTTCCTACGTATCTGGAAAGGAGTCTACTACTCGTTGAGTACGAGTCCGACTAATTTTCTTTAGAAAATATTGAGTACGCTCTGTCCCCAAAAGGAGTCGACTACAGTATATTTGGGAGTTGACTACCATTGTTTGGAGAGTCGACTATTTTGGCCCAACGGACTGAATAGACATAGCTCTGCAATTTATGGAGAGTTCTCGATTTTTTCGTTGGAGGGGTGTTTTAGAGAACAGTATTCAACGGATTTTTGCCCCTATTTACGCCGAAGTTGGCTAAGGTTATTGTAATATTAATTGATCAATTTTAAGTGATTTTCAAATAATTCAAAGCCTTCTCTAAGCTCTAAAATTTTTTCGTCTCTTGGCCAATGTTTGATTTTATTTTTGAAAGCTTTTAAGCAAAGATTATCGGCCCTACTTGATTTCAAATCTCACCTGCCATAATCTTGATTTCTATGAGATTAATTCAAGTTATTTTCTTTGATCTCCTTGTGATTTGTTTCATCTCTTTGAGATCAAAAGAAAAGTTTTCTTATAGCCACAAAAATACACATCAAAGCTTCAATCTCTTTGGCTATAGGAAAGGGTTTAACAACTCTATCAAAGAAATGTTTGTAAAATCCACGCAAGGATGTGGTGGTAATATTTTACATTCAATTGAATTGTACTTGGTGTTTGTAAAAAGCCTCTAGGGTGATGTCCTATTTGAAAAGATGTTAAGTTGTATTGGAAAACCACTTATTGGATAAGTGACATTTGTCAATTGTTGAGTCAATCTAGTGGATTCAAGCCCAACGGAGTTTGGGGACTAGACGTAGCCCATGAAAGGTGAACCATGATAAATTTCATCTTTGTTTGCGTTGTGATCATTGTCTCTCATTTTCTACTACTTGCACTTGTATTTACCTTCCGCTATGCATCCCTCTGTTGCAAGTAGTTAGATTTGTTAATTAAGTAACTAAGTAGGCAACACCCTTAGGAGACTTAGGCATAGCTAGAGGGATTAAGTTTTTAATTAAGCATTATTTTTTAAAAACACTAATCGCCTCATCTCGTGTTTATCTGCCATCCACATGATCTAACAAAGAAGCGGTCGAGTGGTGTGGTCAGCATGGTACAAGTATAGCACAGATCGATAAAGATCAGAGAATATCAAATGCTACCGACCAAGGTAGATTCAGTGTTGGGTGAGTATCGGTGGAAAGAACATGGGCTCCATTTAAGAAATTCCCAATAATGGTTCACCATCTACCCACATTGAACTTGTTGATAGAGATCACATGCAACAATATACCAAAGCTATAAAACAATGTAGGGAAGTTTATCTTTAGTTTCCTAATTTAAGGTAAGTATCCGATGATGCGGCAGAAGGTGAGATGTGTCTTCATGACAAGTTCTTTGCCAGCGGGCTCAATTTATCATTTGGTCATAAGCTCATTTTCCACAAATAGTGCTAATGATGTTGGTTGTGCGTACGTGGATCCGAATGATTCTCATTTGTCCTATTTATGGGTTGTCATGTGATCTGCATTCACCACAACAACCAAGAGCATTAGTGAGTTGAACCGGATCGGGGCATCTGCTTTGACTCATCTGATGCTCACATAAGAACTTAAAGGAGAAGCGATAAAATATATGAAATTAGAGAGAGTATTAAGAATAAGACTGCACTAACCTTCTCCTAAATAGGATGATTACATATAGTGTTTATGAAGATGTATTTTAGTAATTCAACTTTGTTGATGGGTTATATATCATTTAGGTTAGGCCTTATTAGACCAGCTTTATTTTTCAGGGACATGTGCATTTGCTGATAATGAGCGTAAGGTCATATTATTGGATGGTATATCACCATCACCTATATTGGTCTAATAAAATATTATTGACACAATGTTCGATATCATGAATAATTTTAGGTTATTTTTCAGATTTAATTGATTTTGATTAGCATATAATCATAAATTCTCTAAATATACATACGATGAAGGGTGTCAGTTGACAACTAATGGTTTACTTTAGATGTAGCTGGTTATCCAATGATGGGTCGCCACGTAAGATGCTGTTTCTTTTTTGTAAGTGAAGTAAAATAAAATTTTAGTTCACCATGAATTTCGATCTATACTATTTTAAATTTCTTTCTAAGTACAATGAAATTCTTATTTGATATTAATATTTCTTTTATTTTTAAATATTTAAATTATTCTATTAGTTTTATATAGTTAAATTGTTCTATTAATTTTCCTATATTTAGATTTAAATTTTGTATATTTTGATATTCTAATTTAGTAAGTTTAAATTAAAAAAAGAACAAATCATTTAAAAAATTTCTAAGAAAATTAAGATTCTAATTTGATGAATTTTTATTTTGTTGATTATTTTTACTACATTCTATGCAAGTATGTTGAAATTCAAGCTTAATATGAATTTCGATGTGTATTTTCTTTTTTCTCTCATTTAAGCAAATTGAAATTATATTTTGGTTTTGGTTTTTATTTTATAGTATTGTTATTAATAAATGTCACCTATGTCAGCAATAGATAACTTAATTCTGTTTTACATATCACGTATAAAATTACAAATATACTTTAATAGGGAACAAAGGGAACAAATTTTCTATCAATTTTATTTCAAAAGTAGCTGTAAATTATATAATTGTTATGAATAGGCACATTGGGCCCATTGGGTATCCAACCCACTATTGAAAGCTATAAATAAAAGGGTAGTGGGCTCTTAACCCTCTACACCTATTTCCCTACTTTTCCCTTCACAACACGTTATCAGCACGATCACGCTCGTTGGAGGAGACGGCGGCTCGCGGGGAAGGAGATCCATCAATCGCTCAGATTCAAGAAGATCGTAATCTTCTCAACGGGGAGCGAAAAGGGCATCCTTCACCAACCGTCGACTAGATTCCCTTGTCGAATCTAGAGGTAAAAATCAAAACTTTTAGATCTAAACTTACGTTTCACGTTAGATCTGCATGTTTTAGGATCAAAAAGTTTAAAACTCGGTAAAAAATCACAATTTTATTTAGATCCGCATGTCTAAAAACAATAAAAATAAGTTTTTTGGCGATCTAAATTCTCGAAAAATCTGTTTTTTACCCCTCCAAACCTTGATACATACCCCGCACGCCCGAAGGGCTAAACGGCGGCACTCGACGAGTGCCGCCGGCGGAAAAACGCAGCGGCCATCGGTCGCGGCCTGAAGCCGCGGCCACACTGCCGCAGCCTCAGGCCGCGGCCAACTGCCGCGGCCTCAGGTCGCGGCCAGCGGCCGTGGCCCGCTGCCGCGGCCAGCCGTCACGGCGGCACGCCCCGCGGGCCCCCCTAGGGGTTTTCGGAAACCCTAGCCCTTAACGGGCCAATTTTTCGGGGGAGGCCAAATTAACCCTAATAGGTTGTTTTCATGGCCCAAAAACATGAAAATTAGCCCACTTACACAAATAATTTTTATTTTTTATTTTTGGCCTTAAAAGCCCAAAATAATTAAAAGAACTTAAAAGGGTTTTAAAGCGGCAAACAAAACATTAAAATATGGATCAAAGGTAAAAGTTTTTCAAAATAAATTTT
The DNA here is from genome assembly GCA_030789695.1 of Scilla litardierei. NCBI lineage: Eukaryota > Viridiplantae > Streptophyta > Magnoliopsida > Asparagales > Asparagaceae > Scilla > Scilla litardierei. The sequence continues at coordinate 17,110 of JAULAV010006016.1, forward strand.
TTAGCACGTCACACACAATTTAGATTATTTAATTTAACCTTTACATGCCTGTGATATGATTATCTGCGTGGTTGTATGTTTTCAATATATTATCTGCGTGGATGTACAAATTAGGCTATGTTTTTAGGAATCAGCCAGGTTTCCGACACTTTTTAATTTCCTGCAATTTTTTTTCTTTTTTTGAGAGAAATTTGTAAGTGAGGATATAAATGTAAAAAGAAGACCGAAGGACACCAAAAAGAAGCTGAAGGCGTACGTACAATGAAGATAGGGGCTTCTCTTTGAAGTTCCCGAGTTGTATTTTATTCTTTCATGCAATTTTTTGATGTAACTTCGGACTGTACTTTTTATTTCGGTGTCGACTGGCTGATCCACATAGTCCTAAGTCATTTTCTTTTTCATTGCTTATGCATTAATTGCGTGGATGTTAATTATTTTAATACCATGTTTAATGTTACAATGAAACTGCCAAATAGCATGCGTGAATATTAACCTTTGTTAATTATTCACATTATGAAACCGTAAAAAGCATATATGTTAAATTTCCTTTAATAAGAACCATGCTATGAAAAATGTTTGAAATACATGCGTGGATGTCTATTTTAAATCAGTTTTAATGATACATGCTGTTTTTATATATTGCTAGATCATTCAATGGCCAGACTTGCAAATGTCGACTTTTCGGTCCTGAAGGCCGATGGGTCAAACTACCTGAGTTGGCAGTTGGACCTGAAGTTCCATCTGCGCTCTCATGGTTTCAGTCTCACAACGACTGAGAAGGCAACAACAAGTACTGCCTCAGCCGACAAGGATGCTTCAAAAGAAGCACCTCATACAGAGGAAGTTTCCGATATATTAAAGGCGAAAGCCATTATATATATCGGGAAACATTTAGACTCGACCCTGAAGGACGAGTACCTCACTGTAGAGGATCCTTACGAGATGTGGGACGCACTCGAGGAGAGGTACAGACATCAGAGAGATGTCATACTCCCCTGTGCGCAGTACGAGTGGACTCATCTCCGCATACAGGATTACAAATCCGTAGCGGAGTACAACTCAGCTCTCTTCCGCATCACCTCACGCCTGAAGTTGTGCGGTGAAACGGTGACGGAGAAAATGTTGCTGGAAAAGACGTTCACGTCTTTCCACGAGAAGGACATGATCCTTATATAACAATACCGTGAGAGGAAGTTCACGAAGTACTCTGATCTGCTTTCATGCTTGCTTATGGCTGAACAGAACAGAGACCTGTTGGTTGCCACTCACAACCTGTGCCCTCCTGGCTCCGCTCCACTGCCACCTCCTGCAGAGGCACACTTCCAGTCTTCTCAGAAGAAGAAGATGGACAAAAAGGCAAAATTCCAGAAATGGAAAGAACAAAATCAGCGGAAGAAGGCCACTCCCCCAGCTCCTCCTCAGAACCAGAAGTTCGCGGATAAGAAGCAAAAGAGGATGTCCAACAAAGGTGGCACTCCCAAGAAAGACTGGGAGGATAAGTGCTCCAAATGCGGAAGACAGGCCACTGGTCCAGAATCTACCGCACCCCGAAACACCTCCAGGACCTCTACCAGGCAAGCCTCAAGTCTCGAGCTGAGACAAACCTGATTGAGAGCGCAGCGTTGCCAGAGACCTCATGGACTCCTGAAGACTTCATGGGAGATGACACACTCTAGTTCTGGACCACTTCTATGTACTAGCAATGTATCTTCTCTTTATGCATCGTATCTAGTTTTATTTTCCATGTCAAACAATATTTTGAGCATTTATTTTTATGAAAGTAGATCTTTTCTTTTCATATCATTTACTGCTTGAATGTCTTTCTTTTTAGATATGGAATTAATCTGCCTAGTGGACAGTGCATCGACGCACTCGATCCTTTAAAACATAGACTACTTCACGAGCATAAGTAGCTATTCTGGTCCACTGAGAACAATCTCAGGACCAGCAAACATAATCAATGATCATGGGAAGTAATTATATTGCTCCCCGGTAACACACAAATCACACTTAAAAATGCGTTATACTCCCCTAAATCTATCTGAAACCTCCTAAGCTTTAAAGATATCCGTTTAAACGGATATCACTTAGAGACGGTCGAGGAAGATAAAAGGGAATACTTGCTTGTAACGTCTCTTACAAATGGTTCAAAAACCATTGTGGAACGATTCAAGGGACTCCCCTCGGGACTCTACCAAACAAGTATACAAACTCCAGAAACATGCATGGCGGAGCACCTGCAGTGCCTCCAAACACCAGAATTCCAACTCTGGCACAGTAGACTGGGACACCCTGGCTCTGTTATGATGTACCGCATCATAAAGAACTCCAGGGGCATAGACCTGAAGAACCTGAAGATTCTTCAAAAAGGCAAATTCCCGTGTCCACCATGTTACAAGGGTAAACTGATTACAAAACCTTCTCCACTGAAAGTGGACGTGGTGTCCCCTAGTTTTCTGGAAAGAATCCACGGAGACATTTGTGGGCCAATACACCCATCAAGTGGTCCGTTCAGGTACTTTATGGTCCTGATAGACACATCTACTAAGTGGTCACATGTGTGTCTACTGTCCACCCGTAACCTAGCACTATCTAAGCTTTTAGCTCAGATAATCAAGTTACGGGCCCACTTCCCCGACCACCAGATAAAGAAACTTCGTCTGGACAATGCGGGGGAGTTTACGTCACAAGTATTTCTAGACTACTGCCAAGTTCAGGTAATTGAAGTCGAACATCCTGTAGCACATGTTCACACCCAAAATGGGTTAGCAGAATCTCTAATTAAGAGACTGCAATGGATTGCTCGTCCATTATTACTTCAATCCCAGATGCCAGTGAATGCGTGGGGTCATGCAATTTTGCATGCTGCATCTTTAATAAAATTAAGACCTTCTGCAGGTCAGTCATCTTCTCCAATGCAACTAGCACTTGGAGCCACACCAATTGTCTCACACTTGAGAATATTTGGTTGTGCAGTATATGTCCCCATAGCACCACCACAAAGGACAAAGATGGGTCCACAACGTCGCCTAGGCATTTATGTTGGGTTTGACACCCCCTCCATAATTAGATTCCTAGAACCCCTTACGGGAGACGTTTTCAAGGCACGTCTAGAAGACTGTGAATTCGATGAAACATCGTTCCCAAGACTAGGCTCACAGACAAAGAAGCCCGAAGCTTCAGAATGTATCACTTGGGATACAAAGACATTATGTCACTTTGATCCGCCCACAAGCCAGTGTGAGGAGGAGGTCCTGAAGATTCTCCACATCCAAAACACTGTCCATCTCTTGCCGGACAAATTTACTGACAACCAGAAGATTGTCAAATCACACGTCCCTGCTTCTAACACTCCAGCTAGGATTGACATACCGCAAAATGGATGCAATCCGCCTGCAGCAGAAATGGTTGGACCTCTCAAAAAGAGAGGGCGACCACCGGAATCCAAGGACCAAGTCTGTAACGACCCGCTTTCGGGGGCCCGTTACTTATTTGATAATTGCGCAGGTTCTGCAGTTAACCAGTGAAACCAAAATAGCCACGATGCAGAGATGTACAAAGATACCCAAATAGTGTCCAAATATTACAATCCATACCGTACAAATGTTCCAACAATGATAAAAGAAAGAAAGTACACAACTGAAAATAGCTCTGGAAGCTGCGGTCTCATGGTCGAAGCCTGGCGCTATTAACTCAAGAGCATCTGCCTCCATATGTACGTCGTCTGCGGTGCCACGGAAATGGAACCGTAGGTAAGTCACAACAATTCTAAATAAAGAAAGAGAGGTACTGTACAAGTATGACAAAGCAGACCAAAGTGAAAGTAAAGTACGGTGCAGTGTCTGTACAAGTGTAGAAAGTAAAAGTACGGCAAGTAAAGTGCGGCAAGTATGGTAACTGTACTGGTAAGGAAAGTAAAGTGCAAGTACTGTAAAGAAAGTAACTGTAATGCGTAAAGTAAAGGTGACTGTGCAAAAAGTAACTACGTGACTCAAGTAGGAGAGTATGATATGCAACCATAAAGTTCATCTATTTCCAGGGACCGTTTTGCCGACGCAGGCAGACCTTGTAGTTTTGCCGACACAGGCAGACCTTGTAGTTTTGCCGACGCAGGCAGACCTTGTAGTTTTGCCGACGCAGGCAGACCTTGTAGACAGACATGCAAGTAGATGAACCCCCGGTCATAGCTCCCACACTCTCACTACAATGAGTTACCCCAAACCCCAGTGATGTGTATCCATTACGAGATGTTCCACAAGATGTTCCACGAGATGTTCCACCAGATATTTCCCACATGATATTCCACACGATGTTCCACATGTTGCTAGTCAGACCAAGTCAACTGGTTGACTTCCTCATTGAAAACCAGCAAGTAGGATAAAGACAAGTCCAACACCAAAAGCTGTTACTTCCGTGCTTTGAGCACGTGGTAGTGTGGCTAGCACACAATTTACCCAAGTTGGTAGTCGAGTGCTACAACCACCAAAGTTGAAAGTTGGCAAAGTAATCTTTGGTAGATTACTTTCATTTTAGTTCTCTAGTTTGGTTTAACTTGAATAGCCGTTCTGAGGCTATAAGTGAAGTGTCACAAGTTCACGCAAGCACAGTAGACTAGTTTTCTAAACTTAGAATATGTCGTGACTTACTAATTTCGAGCTCGTCGTGGCAAGACCAGGTTGGAGCTAGAAGAGCTGGTGCACGAGATTTGGTACCTGTAATCACAAGAACAATTGGTTAAAGCGTACCCTATTTTCTATTTATTAAACTCGATCGTTTTGATTTTTAAAACTGACTGAAACGGTGTCGAAAACGGTTCTAAAATTTTATATAGACTATATATGGTGAAACTAATTTTACTGCAGGAGGAAATATTTTTCTGAGGCTTATAGTAATTTTTAGGATTTTTAAAAGATTAAAAACAATTTAAAACCCATTTTCCAATTAGTAACGTATTTATTCCACAATTTATTCTGGATGCAATCTGCATCGGAATGTTGCAAATGAGGTGTCAAAACGACCGTCTCAAAGATTATTAAGACATATATTTTTCTCAAGTATTAGTTTACGTGAAAATAAGAAGATAAGGATTTTTGAACGAAAATAACGGATTTAACTTATAGGCTAAAAAATTAGTTCTGAGAAAACTAAGCGTCGGATTGAGACGAAACTAGCGCCATTGGGTCCAGAATGTCATTTCTGATTTTTCAGAGCTAGTCACTCATTTTTCTGGGCCCTATATTATTTATTATGAATTAAAAACCAATAAATCCATTTATTAATTAATAAAAATTACGAAAAATCGAAATATTCGTTATATCTACAAGTTTGCCATTGAAAGCTTACCGTCGCTTCTTCGTTATTACGCGAAACGGGGGGGGTGGCCTTGACGTCGGCGGGGGCAGAGGCGGTGGCGGAGGAGCGGGCGGCGACGAGGGCAATGACGGCCGGTGGCGGAGCTCCGGTGGCGGCAGCGGGGAGGTCTTGCAGGCGGTGACGAGGCGGGGGTGGGGCGATCGCCGTGGAGCATGGCTGAGGGAGGATGCAGCGGGAGGCGGGGGCTTACGGCGGCGTCGTTGGGCGTCGGGCGCTGACGGCGGAGATCATCGGTGGAGGCGGACGATCGAAGCGACGGCGAGGCGTTCGTGGGAGCTCGTCGGAAGGCGGTGATGGGCTCAGTCGAGCTGTTGCTCGACGGCAGGAGAAGTGAGCTCACGGTGGAGGGTGAATGCGGAGCGTGGTGGCGCTGATCGCTGCGGGGGGGGTCTCGTCGGCGGAGGAGGGGTGCGCGGAAGAGCGGTGGCGGCGGTCTCTCCGGAGCGAGAGGGAGGGAGAGAGGAAACGGAAGAGGGAGAGAGATGACTGTGTGTTTGTGTTTCGGGGAGAGAGGCTACGGGTTTTAAAAAAAACCCTGGGTTAGTGTGGGCTGAGGGAGATGAGGGTAGGAGAGACTGGGTGATGGGGGTTAGTATTTATAGGGTTAGAGAAATAGGGTAGATGGGTGCTGGGTTGATGCGGGGGTTAGCTGAGGAAAACAAATGGGTAGCTGTAGGATTAGATTAGGTGAAGTTAATAGGTAATTAGAAAGGTAATTAAGAAGGTAAAACCCCATTAACGAAAGTCATTAGTGAAAATACAAAAAGCGAAAATTACGAAAATGTCCCTACTAGTAAACGTGTCCGAAAAATTACGAAAACATACCCACGGGATCGTATCGTCGCGAGGATGGCGAATACGATGACCGTTTCAGGGTTTGGGCTACGGAAATACTATATTTTGGCCAAAACGTATGCGGGTGTGCGGGTTTCCTATTGAAACGATATCAGAAAATTACGAAATTAATGTGGGAAGCCGCAAATGATCATAGGATGCTACTGCAGAAGTTTGAAAATGTTTTGAAGACGTTTGAATAGAAAATAAATTCATTGAGTCAAAACTGCAATATCTGAAAATGAATTTTTATCAGGTCTTTTAGAGGTATTTGATGAAATCCGATTTTGCTAAAATACTCCATAACTAGTCTGGTACATCAAAATATTTTTATAGGAAATTTTTGAAATCAGTTTTGTTATAAAACTCTTGACTACATTTATAAAGAGATTTTAAAATGTTAAAAATACGTTAAGCACGTAAATTGAAGTGTTGAAAAATACAGGTCGTTACATTCTACCCTCCTTAAAAATAATTCCGTCCTCGGAATTTAAAAATATTTTTGAAACAAATAATTGATATTATAAAGAAGCTCAAGCAAATAAATGATTGAAAAGATAGTAATCTTTATAAATCAGGTTGTAAACAACATGGAATGTGATAAGAAAATATGGGATGTCACCAATATATATTATCAAGTAGCCAAAATATAAGATAATGTCATTACACGAAAAGGAGAGCTATTAAGATGATGACATCTGATCGAACTTGGAACCTGGGTGATAAGTCAGTAGCAAGCTTTATTTAACAACATAAAGTTTAAAACTACAACTCATGCCATTAATGCATACTGGGTCCTAACCAAGTAAAGCATCGCCATAGCATACATAAATGTAAGGGATAGACCTAGTGCGTCCTTACGGTTACAACTTAACCAGCCGAACACAAAGGGCTTCATCTGCCATGCTACCAAAATACAAGCCATTACCCAGATCAACACATACAGGCAAGTATAAGGCCAACTCTCGAGGGTCAAGATCATCGCTACCACTTGTCCCAGCAGTCTCCATAACGTCCAACAAGAAACCAACATCCTAGCCGTCTCCCAAATCCGAGCACAAGACCGACATCCAACTTCAACGCCTAGGCCCAAAAGTATGCCAATACTCAATCCTAAGGATACTCCTTCCCAACACCATTGGTCAATATCTACGGTAAATACCATCAACCCTAAGCAGTTCAACGACCAAAAACTCAGGGTCCTACAAGCACTAAGGAGCACTCCTAAGAAGCACTCGAAGCTGGGCAGCTCAAGGGGGAAGAACCAGAAAAAGGAGCTCCCAATGATACCCATAGCGGCGGGTTCCCAATATCCCGACCACACGGCCAAAGCATGGGTGGCGGCGAGGGTTGCTGCTACGCCCAACAGACCCCAAGGTCGTTGGCGGGCCATCGGCGGCTGGCGATCTGCGGCGGCGAGGGCTCCGACTGGCTGGCGATCCATGGCGGGGAGCTAGGGCCTACGGGATGGAGCGAAGCGGAAGCTGGCGGATCTTCGGGTGAGGCTGGCGGATCGGAGATCGGAGTGGCGATGCGGGGTCCGATCGAGCTCGCTTGGGGGAGAGGCTGGGAGGAGGAGGGGGTGATGTCTGAGGGGAGCCACGGGGTGGCTTGCGGAGGAAGGAGCGGGGTTAAAAAGAAAAAGAGGGGAAGGGGGGCACCGAAGTCGGGGTTAGGTAGGGTAGGGTTCGGCGGGCACGTATCTCGAGGAGGGAAAACAGACAAAAGAATTAAAGAGGGGGGAGGAAGGTGGTCGGTGGGAAAGGAAGTCAAACCCTTTGGAGAAAAAGACGGGTACAAGATAGAAGTAGGGGCTAGAAGAGAAACACTAGCTCAAAAGAATGAAAAGACGCAAAACAGCCTACACTTACACGTCAGGTTTGGCTCGTCTCCAATCACCAGCACTATCCTCCAATACTTCTGAGCGTCCTTCGATTTGCTTCCGTTGTCGAACTCGAACTCCTGGTGATCGAAAACCGAATGCTACCCTCCTTAGAATAAACGTAGCGAGAGTTCAAGCGAACTAAACGCGATTTAGGAAGAAGTATAAGAATTAGTAGAATGATCAGAAGGCCATCACTAGCTAAAGAAAGGGGTGCTAGTGATGAAGATCGATGGCGTTACATAATCATGATTCACGTCCTTGCGGTCCAGCGGACACGGCCAGGGAAGTGACTAAGCCAGGATCACTTATGCCCAGTCTAACCAGGTTGATCCAACAGACTTTAGCCAAGCACATTGACCGGTATCATGGTCCATTGAAGGAAGATCATCATTCATATGAGTGCCATCATCAATTGAAGGAAAGGTGATGAAGTGGGTAGATAGTTCAAAGGATGAAAAATCACGATAACTGCTAGCAAAAGAGGGTACTAGAGAGGTATACTACTGAATGGAACACGAATTCCTAAGCAAGGGTTAAGAGTTCAAAGGAAGTGAGGGAGACCTAATGAAGATGGTAATAAGGACACTTCACCCGTATATCCAATACAGGTGAACACTCGAGACATCTCGTACTCGAGAGTTCAATTTGAGTATTTAATATTATACATCCTGATCTTGCTATAATGTTCACGAGGTAGTTAGCGAGGACCTGCGTTGGGCCACCAAACTTGTAACGACCCGCTTTCGGGGGCCCGTTACTTATTTGATAATTGCGCAGGTTCTGCAGTTAACCAGTGAAACCAAAATAGCCACGATGCAGAGATGTACAAAGATACCCAAATAGTGTCCAAATATTACAATCCATACCGTACAAATGTTCCAACAATGATAAAAGAAAGAAAGTACACAACTGAAAATAGCTCTGGAAGTTGCGGTCTCATGGTCGAAGCCTGGCGCTATTAACTCAAGAGCATCTGCCTCCATATGTACGTCGTCTGCGGTGCCACGGAAATGGAACCGTAGGTAAGTCACAACAATTCTAAATAAAGAAAGAGAGGTACTGTACAAGTATGACAAAGCAGACCAAAGTGAAAGTAAAGTACGGTGCAGTGTCTGTACAAGTGTAGAAAGTAAAAGTACGGCAAGTAAAGTGCGGCAAGTATGGTAACTGTACTGGTAAGGAAAGTAAAGTGCAAGTACTGTAAAGAAAGTAACTGTAATGCGTAAAGTAAAGGTGACTGTGCAAAAAGTAACTACGTGACTCAAGTAGGAGAGTATGATATGCAACCATAAAGTTCATCTATTTCCAGGGACCGTTTTGCCGACGCAGGCAGACCTTGTAGTTTTGCCGACACAGGCAGACCTTGTAGTTTTGCCGACGCAGGCAGACCTTGTAGTTTTGCCGACGCAGGCAGACCTTGTAGACAGACATGCAAGTAGATGAACCCCCGGTCATAGCTCCCACACTCTCACTACAATGAGTTACCCCAAACCCCAGTGATGTGTATCCATTACGAGATGTTCCACAAGATGTTCCACGAGATGTTCCACCAGATATTTCCCACATGATATTCCACACGATGTTCCACATGTTGCTAGTCAGACCAAGTCAACTGGTTGACTTCCTCATTGAAAACCAGCAAGTAGGATAAAGACAAGTCCAACACCAAAAGCTGTTACTTCCGTGCTTTGAGCACGTGGTAGTGTGGCTAGCACACAATTTACCCAAGTTGGTAGTCGAGTGCTACAACCACCAAAGTTGAAAGTTGGCAAAGTAATCTTTGGTAGATTACTTTCATTTTAGTTCTCTAGTTTGGTTTAACTTGAATAGCCGTTCTGAGGCTATAAGTGAAGTGTCACAAGTTCACGCAAGCACAGTAGACTAGTTTTCTAAACTTAGAATATGTCGTGACTTACTAATTTCGAGCTCGTCGTGGCAAGACCAGGTTGGAGCTAGAAGAGCTGGTGCACGAGATTTGGTACCTGTAATCACAAGAACAATTGGTTAAAGCGTACCCTATTTTCTATTTATTAAACTCGATCGTTTTGATTTTTAAAACTGACTGAAACGGTGTCGAAAACGGTTCTAAAATTTTATATAGACTATATATGGTGAAACTAATTTTACTGCAGGAGGAAATATTTTTCTGAGGCTTATAGTAATTTTTAGGATTTTTAAAAGATTAAAAACAATTTAAAACCCATTTTCCAATTAGTAACGTATTTATTCCACAATTTATTCTGGATGCAATCTGCATCGGAATGTTGCAAATGAGGTGTCAAAACGACCGTCTCAAAGATTATTAAGACATATATTTTTCTCAAGTATTAGTTTACGTGAAAATAAGAAGATAAGGATTTTTGAACGAAAATAACGGATTTAACTTATAGGCTAAAAAATTAGTTCTGAGAAAACTAAGCGTCGGATTGAGACGAAACTAGCGCCATTGGGTCCAGAATGTCATTTCTGATTTTTCAGAGCTAGTCACTCATTTTTCTGGGCCCTATATTATTTATTATGAATTAAAAACCAATAAATCCATTTATTAATTAATAAAAATTACGAAAAATCGAAATATTCGTTATATCTACAAGTTTGCCATTGAAAGCTTACCGTCGCTTCTTCGTTATTACGCGAAACGGGGGGGGTGGCCTTGACGTCGGCGGGGGCAGAGGCGGTGGCGGAGGAGCGGGCGGCGACGAGGGCAATGACGGCCGGTGGCGGAGCTCCGGTGGCGGCAGCGGGGAGGTCTTGCAGGCGGTGACGAGGCGGGGGTGGGGCGATCGCCGTGGAGCATGGCTGAGGGAGGATGCAGCGGGAGGCGGGGGCTTACGGCGGCGTCGTTAGGCGTCGGGCGCTGACGGCGGAGATCATCGGTGGAGGCGGACGATCGAAGCGACGGCGAGGCGTTCGTGGGAGCTCGTCGGAAGGCGGTGATGGGCTCAGTCGAGCTGTTGCTCGACGGCAGGAGAAGTGAGCTCACGGTGGAGGGTGCATGCGGAGCGTGGTGGCGCTGATCGCTGCGGGGGGGTCTCGTCGGCGGAGGAGGGTGCGCGGAAGAGCGGTGGCGGCGGTCTCTCCGGAGCGAGAGGGAGGGAGAGAGGAAACGGAAGAGGGAGAGAGATGACTGTGTGTTTGTGTTTCGGGGAGAGAGGCTACGGGTTTTAAAAAAACCCTGGGTTAGTGTGGGCTGAGGGAGATGAGGGTAGGAGAGACTGGGTGATGGGGGTTAGTATTTATAGGGTTAGAGAAATAGGGTAGATGGGTGCTGGGTTGATGCGGGGTTTAGCTGGGGAAAACAAATGGGTAGCTGTAGGATTAGATTAGGTGAAGTTAATAGGTAATTAGAAAGGTAATTTAGAAGGTAAAACCCCATTAACGAAAGTCATTAGTGAAAATACAAAAAGCGAAAATTACGAAAATGTCCCTACTAGTAAACGTGTCCGAAAAATTACGAAAACATACCCACGGGATCGTATCGTCGCGAGGATGGCGAATACGATGACCGTTTCAGGGTTTGGGCTACGGAAATACTAGATTTTGGCCAAAACGTTTAGAAAGCGGGTGTGCGGGTTTCCTATTGAAACGATATCAGAAAATTACGAAATTAATGTGGGAAGCCCCAAATGATCATAGGATGCTACTGCAGAAGTTTGAAAATGTTTTGAAGACGTTTGAATAGAAAATAAATTCATTGAGTCAAAACTGCAATATCTGAAAATGAATTTTTATCAGATCTTTTAGAGGTATTTGATGAAATCCGATTTTGCTAAAATACTCCATAACTAGTCTGGTACATCAAAATATTTTTATAGGAAATTTTTGAAATCAGTTTTGTTATAAAACTCTTGACTACATTTATAAAGAGATTTTAAAATGTTAAAAATACGTTAAGCACGTAAATTGAAGTGTTGTAAAATACAGGTCGTTACAAAGTCCCTCGAAAGAGTAGAACCCTTGGCAATGGTAAACAAATACCACCACAGGATGCTACTATAAGCCATGCTACCACATCTCTCCCAAACTCTCATGAAGAGGAAAAACCGGGAGAAAATGAAGTTTCGATACATTATGTACGAACTGGGGAGTATTGGGACAGAAAGAGCACAACCATAGATGACACATTTGCGTGTAATATTGCCATCAACGTCGCGTACAACGACGATGATATTGAACCAAGCTCTCTGACAGAATGTCAAAGCAGAGATGATTGGCCAAAGTGGAAAGCGGCAATAGGAGTGGAGTTGGATTCACTCACCAAACGCAAGGTCTTCGGACCCATCGTCCAGACACCAAAAGGTGTAAAACCTGTGGGTTATAAATGTGTATTTGTTAGAAAACGAAATGAACAGAATGAGATCGTTCACTACAAAGCAATGCTTATAGCGCAGGGTTTTACCCAACGTCTAGGGGTGGATTTTGAAGCCACATACTCCCCGGTCATGGACGCGATCACCTTCCGATTTCTCATTGGCTTAACAGCCCAAGAGGGTTTAGATATGCAGCTTATGGACGTGGTTATTGCATACCTATATGGCAACCTAGACCGAGACATCTATATGAGATTGCCTGACGGCTATTCTTTGCCTGCAGCACTAAAAGAGAGAGAACGTGACATCTACTCAGTGAAACTGCAAAGATCATTATATGGTCTAAAACAATCTGGAAGGATGTGGTATAACAGACTGAGCGATTTCCTTGCAAAACAAGGATTCACAAACGACCCAGTCTGTCCTTGCATCTTTATAAGAGCAAAGGCAACAGGATTTGTAATCATAGCCGTCTATGTAGACGACTTGAACCTCATCGGATCTCCTGAAGAGATCGCAGAGATCTCTAGAAGCTTGACAGAGACCTTCGAGATGAAAGACCTTGGAAAGTCAAAATTCTGTTTAGGCCTTCAAATAGAGCATCTTAACGATGGGATCCTGTTACATCAGTCAACTTACACATCGAACTTATTGAAAAAGTTTCAGATGGATAAGTGTCACCCCCTCAGCACTCCAATGGTCGGCAGATCATTGGATGTACATAAAGACCCCTTCCGTTCGCTGGAAGAGGGGGAGGAAGCACTATGCCCTGAAGTGCCTTATCTAAGTGCTATCGGTGCACTCCTTTCCCTGGCTAACTGCACTCGACCTGACATAGCATTTGCAGTCAACTTACTAGCCAGATACCGTGCTGCACCTACACAGCGGCACTGGGCCGGAGTAAAGCATCTTCTGCGCTACCTCCAAGGGTCCATAAACTTAGGTCTATTCTACAGGAAAGGGGCATCAACTGGTTTAGTTGGTTATGCTGATGCAGGATACAGGTCTGATCCTCATACAGAGAAGTCTCAGACAGGATACATGTTCACTTATGGCGGCACATCCATATCCTGGAGATCTGTGAAGCAGACCATGACGACCGTCTCATCCACTCATTCAGAGCTCCTAGCAATCTTCGAAGGAAGCAAGGAGAGTTTCTGGCTACGCTCTGTGATCCAGCACATCCTCACCTCCACCGGCCTGATGACCGGCGTTCTTGTGTCTACTCCACTTCATGAAGACAATGCAGCATGTATAGCCCAGCTACAGGACGACTACATAAAAGGCGACAAGACGAAGCATATCTCCCCCAAGTTCTTCTGGACGCACGACCTTCAGAAGCAAAAGCAGATTGAGGTACAGAAGATCCAATCATGTAATAACTTGGCGGATTTGCTTACCAAATCCCTGCCTACTAGTATCTTTGAGAAACTTGTATATGGGATTGGGTTGAGGAGAGTGAGTAAATGTAAACTGGGTCAGGATGAGAGGACTATGAACTCATAGATACATAGGAAACTGATGTATAGATTCATAGGAAATCTGCAAGCCTGAAGCTTGATCAGATAAGGGGGAGTCAACCGCAGAGTTGTACTCTTTTCCCTTGGCTACAGGTTTTTTCCCACAGGATTTTCCGTAGTCAAGGTTTTGACGAGGCAACCTCGTTGACTTTGGATCCTGAAGTATCCACCCCTAGACACATCCCCAAAACAGGGGAAGTTATGGATTAACTGTTCTTTATTTAACAAGGCAGTTATCCTAACTCAGATCCTGAAGAATCCACCTCTTATTCAATGTTGGTTGGATAAGGGGAAGTGTTATGAATAGGCCCATTGGGCCCATTGGGTATCCAACCCACTATTAAAAGATATAAATACAAGGGTAGGGTGCTCTTAACCCTCTACACCTATTTCCCTACTTTTCCCTTCACAACAATAATAAAATTGTAATTAATATTTTATTTTAATTTTAAAAAACTCAATTCTCAACAAAATTCTATCTTATAAACACAAGTATAACGATCTCCAAGCAAATAAATTTTTTATTTTTATTAATTTTTTCATAAAAAATTATAAATTGGTTCAAAAAAACGAGGGTTAAAAGGAGAAAGAAATGTTTAATTTTGTTAATTATCTATTTTACTTTTACTTTTAAAACACCAATTCACAACTTGATTTTATTTCATAAACATGCTTATATTTTATAAATATTTGGTTTAATTTATTTTTTCTTATTATGAAAAGTCATGACTTTGTTCATAATGGGAGAGAACATGGCATTGTTCTACATCATTTGTTTTTAAAACTATGTATGCGTATATGTTTTATACACACATGTGGAATCGGTGCTTACAACATTAAATTTAAACATGTGATTCACATGTATATCTCTTATGTTGGTAAATGTGTAGAAAGCAAGTAAGCAGGTAAAATCTATATTACATTTGATCACTCTTTTTGAATTGCATTGCTGACTAGGACAAGCTGATGTCATACTGATGTATAAAGAGGTTGATAGAAGAATAACTAGGATTTAATCTTGGTAAAATAATGGTTGAGATGAATGTTCGGGAAAACCGAAAAACCTCGAGGGCTTTTTTGATTGTCGTGCTGACTTCTTTCGAAACGAGTGTTTGGGAAAAGTTCTCAAGGATCTACTTATGAGAAAGAATTAATTATGTGGAATGAGTTAATTACATGCAATTAATTAATTATGCGCGGCGTCGAAGCCGCCGGCTAAATTTTTGTTCTCTTAAAATGTGAAGTGTAATACTGTATGTCCCAAAATGTTAGAGGATGAAATAATTTTTGGGAAAACAAAGATTTTAAATGAAGCGTGCCCGAGGGCAATGGTTATGACTAATACTCCTTTAAGATATAAGCATTACTTTCTCTTATCTACTAATTTATTTTTTATAATGATAGTAATTATATTTTCAGTATCTGTTAAATCAATTATATTTTGTCACGCCTCGCTTCCCAGGATATCCGGGAAGTAGAATCCGACCCAGGTGATCCCAAAGTGGCAATTGTTACGAAGATAAATACGAATAAAACCAGCAGGTCACTGCACACTGATTCGGGTTCAATATTACATATTTAACCCCCCATTTAGCCCTATTTTGTGCTCATGTGATGCTACATTGTTCTCTAATTCATACGTATTTCTACACATTTATTTATTAGAGAAAACACCTTATTTGAGCACAAAACAGGAATTAATGAAGTATTTCTGCACTTTTTATATTTTTTCTAGCTTGGTCTCGATCTCACGATTCCAACGAATATTTATTTATATTTTTCTGAGATCTGTGCTAATTACTGTGTATTTTTGAATGCAGAATACAATTTAAATGGGGAAATACGAATATAATACAACGAAATACGGTCGAAAATACAATTATACGTGCGAAAATACGTTGCCGTATTTTCTCCGCACGCATCTTGGCGGACACGCGGCGCAACCTCAGCCAATCCTGCCTCATCCAACGATTCAGGGAAGCGCGCGACGTGGCCGTTGGATCATCATCCAACGGCCCGCAGGCGAGCAAAACGCAGCAGCGGGCGGCTGTTTACAGGGCGACGTGTTCGTTTTATAAGCGTCGGATGCAGATCTGACGGCTCCTAAAGAACGACCGAAGCGGGTGACACGGCAAAGCTTGGATCGTTTGATTTCAATCCAACGGCTAGCAACCGAACCCCTTTCGAATTGGAGCGGATCAAACGAAACGAGCAGCAAAGTTTTCTTGGGGCGACGTGGCGCACAGCGGGTCGTTTGATCAAGATCTGACGGCGGGTATTCTCCCCGAATCGAATCCGGAGATGTGAGAGCGGATCGGGCTTTGCACGAATATTAAAGGCCACGTGGCACGTCCACAGTTAATCCCGCCTCCATCCAACGGCTGATAATTGAGGCGGCTGCGGATCGGGTTCGGGCGTGATTTGAAGCGGGTTTAGACCCGTTAAGCTCACTTAAACCCGCAATCTCTCTATTTAAGGTATTCCTAGGGTTTTTGGGCGTATACAAGCAGATTGGGGCGTATTTTGGGCGTATTGGAGGCTCTAGGAGCCGTATTTCCCCTCTGTAAAATTCTGTAAAATTCCAGAGGCTGTTCTTACTATTTTCAGAGAGTTTTGAGGCCTAACTGGGAGATTTGGTGATATCTTTCTAAACTTCTACTCCGTATTTTGGTGTTTTTCATCGTATTTTGCTATGAACTTGAAGTATTTGGCTATGAAACTTGTTTATTCTTGCACCATGAGTAGCTAATTTCTTATTGTGCATGGTATGGAGTAGTTAGGGGATATTATTTGTGTTCGTTTGGTTGAATAATCCTTGTGCTAAATCGTTAAACGTCGTTAAAGTTGTAATCTTTGTTCGTAAATCATCTTTTTCATCTTCCAAAAGAAGTGATTGAGTTGATGATCGCCCCAAAAGGGTGAGTTTTGATCTCCCCAAAAGGGAGTTTCATACCGTAGTTTTGATCTCTCCAAAAGAGAGTTTCATATCGTATTATAACTTTAGCGATGATCTTATTGAATATTGTGATTTAACCCCCAAAAGGGCATCTTCCGATGAATTGCTCCCAAAAGGAGAATTCATTGAGTTATATTGATTATTTTCCGGTGAATTGCTCCCAAAAGGAGAATTCATTGTGTTATATTCATCAACCAAATTAATACGAACCATTGATCCCAACGAACCCATACCATGTGCATACATTTTATAGATATTTTCTTACACGATTTTCCTTGTTCATATTGTTCACCGTGTTCACATCACTATCACCTCATCATTGTTGAAGTGGTTAGTTTCTTTTCGTAGGATTTCTATTTGATTTGAATTGTGGTTGCAACAGATTTCCTCCTGAGGATTCGACATCTGGACTCCCATATTATATTACTTGTACGGACTCTTGCACTTGAGAGAGAGCACCTTTTCGGAGCCCACCACACACGTACTGGGAAGTACATGTACTGCTCCAATAATACAACACCAGAGAATAACACTAAAGAAAAAAATACAACAACAAATAGTTCATTTATATATGCAGAGATCAATTACATCATTACGCGTGTATCATACAAGAATAAATCCCACTCTTTCAAGTACAACAATATCTCACTAGTACAACCCTCAAACTATACCCACCAATAACTCCAACCTCCAACACCCAGCTACACCTGCAAGATTACTAACACCTGAAAACCCACGGGAGGAACACGTCAAAGCATGTCCAAGTAGAGAATCCCAATCTCACGGCACATTATTAACATGTTATGCAAATGCTACATGACATGGCAGGATGTTAGTGACATACGGATGTTATAAGACATGTTATAAAGCATGTTGTGAGGCATGTTGTGAAGAATGTGGTGAGGCCCAAAAGCGGGATTCATGGAGAAGATGTGATCTTGGGTATTCTTTTGGAGGAATTCTTGGATATTTGGGTGGGATTCTCAACTCTCATGTCATATTATTTTCATGCCTTGGTTTAATTTCCATGTCATAATTATAATAGCCTTGCTATGAAATGTGAAAATGCACTTCCATGTCATAGTACAACTTGTTATCAACTTGTCTTAATTTATAGAATTATGATATGCTACGCTTTGTTGCCAATTTGGGACTTGTCTCTTAACATTTACAAATGTATGAAAGGTTGTTGGTTTCAGATGATGGTTAGCTTATACTTGAGTTGTCTTTGTTGGATGTTGCAATTTGTGTTGGAGTATTACGTGTGCTATCCCAGCATATGCGCAGTGGCCTGCGAAAAAGTTTGGAAGTTGACTACCATTGTTTGGAGGGTCGACTATTTTGGCCTAATGGACTGAATAGACACAGCTCTACAACTTACGGAGAGTTATCGATTTTTACTTTGGAGGGGTGTTTTAGAGAACAGTTTTCAACGGATTTTTGCCCCTATTTACGCCGAAGTTGGCTAAAGTTAATGTAATATTAATTGATCATTTTAAGTGATTTTCAAAGAATTCAAAGTCTTCTCTAAGCTCTAAAAATTTTTCGTCTCTTGGCGAGTGTTTGATTTTATTTTGAAAGCTTTTAAGCAAAGATTCTCGGCCCTACTTGATTTCAAATCTCACCTGCCATATTGAGATTAATTCAAGTTTTTTCCTTTGATTTTCTTGTGATTTGTTTCATCTCTTTGAGATCAAAAGAAGAGTTTTCCCACAGGCACAAAAATACACATCAAAGCTTCAATCTCTTTGGCTTTAGGAAAGGGTGTAACAACTCCATCAAAGAAATGTTTGTAAAATCCACACAAGGATGTGGTGGTAATATTTTACATTCAATTGAATTGTACTTGGTGTTTGTAAAATCAATTATATATATTCCAAACTTGCTTCTCTTTCGGCCTCAACCATTAAAATTGGCAATATGTTTAATAATTCTAATGGTTTTTGCTATACTTTAGGAGTAATTATATGTTATATATATAATAAGTAGTAACCATAAAGTTCTTTTATTTGTACTTTAAAAAGAAATCTTCATTTCATGAGATATTTTTTAAAATCATGAATATAATTAATTAGTTACAAAAGATAGGTTTCAAATTGGAAATGTTACCATGCAACTATAAAATATATATGAAGATAAACTTGTGTTTGTTATAAACGGGCTTTTGGAGGCACATCTATGTATTGGGTATCCACCCATTATGTAACCCTATTACTATAAATACAGGGCTACAAGTTCCATAGCCATCAAGTTTACAACACGTTATCAGCACGCTCGAAGCTGAGCCGAACCTCTGCCGACGGACAAACGCGACGCGAACGGGCTTCCTTCACCGAACGTCGTTAGATCCGGCGGGTAGGATCTAGAGGTAATTTTTATTCCCTAGATCTAAATTTTTATGCGCATATGAGTAGATCTAAATGTTTGGATTGATGCTTTGATTAGTATAGATCGGATTTTTATCTCAGATCTGCATGCTAAATCAACCCGTAAATGAAAAATCGACATTTTTATCAATAAAAATCAACTTTTTATGATAAAAACGCTGTTTTGAAGACTAAAAATAGATTTTTTTAATAAAAATCATGTTTTTACCGTCTTCTTCTCCAAAAAATTTTCAAACACTATAGAGATTTCTTCGTCGCCACGCGGCCAGCAGCCGCACACGCGAAAAACCCCCCTACGCGATCTACCCGCCGCCTGAAGCGGCGGCATGCGACTGCCGCCTCCGGTGGCAGGGCTGCCGCCCGACGCGGTAGACGCCGCTGCCGCACCCGGGCGCTACCGCACCCGGGCGGCAGCAGGCGCTGCCGCCCGACGCGGTAGACGCCGCAGCCACCTCCGGCGGCAGCCTCCGCTGTCGCCCTACGCGGGCAGCGACAAAACCCCCCTCCCCTCGCACGCGAGACGCAAACCCTAGCCGCCTGTAGCGGCGGCGCACGCCGAAACCCTAGCCGCCCGAAGCGGCGACGCGCGCGGCGAAACCTGAGCCGCCCGAAGCAGCGACACGCTCGGCAAAACTCTAGCCACCCAAAGCGGCGGCCCCTACGGCGCAAATGCTTTCCGCCCACACGGGCCCGCACGAACGATCACCTCCAAAAACCCTAACTGGTGTTTTCCCCCAAAAATTTCTTTTTTACAAGTTCTTTTTAAGATTTAATTAAGTTTTCTTCGTTAAAATCTGATTAATTACATGCTTTATAAATCATCGCATTTTTGGATTAATTGATTATTATACGTTTAATAATTAGGAAGATCATGTGACCGCTCTTCCGTTAGTTAACTAACCTAACGGTGTATGACGTTGCCCAGTGGTCCAATAATTATTAAACGAAAAATTTTCATTTCCATTATAAAATGACTGTGATGATTAATTGCTTATGATGATTAATTGCCTGTGTTGATTAATTGTCTGCAATGAAATTAAATGTCTTCTGCATTTCTCTGCGATGTGATGTTGTATATTTTTATTGCCTCTAGCATGAATTTCTGCTTAAACACTATAAATGCATGTGTAGAAAATTATATGACTGCCGCATATTTAATGTTCGGTGATGAACATTTTATTTAGCATGCTAAAATCTCTATGATATATTTTTAATGCCTGTAGCATAAATATATGTCTTAGATGAAATTATTTATATACCTGCAGAATATAAATAGCATGTGTATATGTTTCACTTCATGTTAGCTAAGCATACATTCTTAAGCTCACATGCTTGATTTATTTGCAATGATAATTTAATTTCTTTCAACTATTTTATTGAGCATAACTTTTTAGCTTGCAAGCTTCATATTATGTGTATAATAAATCATTAATTGTTGCATTTTGCACTCTTATATGATCATCCCATGCTCATACTCATGCTCATGATATGACGATATTTTATGACAACAAACCAATCATGATTTCAAAAAATTTAACATCATATCCACTTTGACAAAATGAACATGAAGTTCAAAATCAAATCAAAAGTCCACACCCTTTCACCCTAATAAAATAAAAATTAATAAATACGATGGATTATGCGAAAACCATTTATGCGATTTCTTTTAGATATACGCATTTTACGTTAAAATAAATCTCTCATATTTATGGTTTATATAAACCAATATTGACACCAGCAGTTGTCATAACACCGCTAAACTTTTTTAGAGTAATCTCACTTTACAAGGTATGATTCTTTAATCTAGCCTTAATTTTAAGCGTATGCCCGAAGTCGTGTCTTAATAGATAAGTGAGAAATTATAAACTTCGTAGCCACGTATTTGTTTCCCCTTGAGCATGACTCTATATCTACACAATACTTGAATGACTCAATAAATATGGCCGGTAGACCATACTTAAGCATTCAAATATACTTTTAAAAGTCTCTCATAAATTATAAAAGTGGAAATATAGAAACTAACTCATTTCCATTGTATATGTCTACTTCGTAAGACCAATATTCATTCTTCCTTATAAATGACAATAAGGAAGACTGAAAACAGGGGAAGTCTTGAATAAAATGAGAAAGGGAAGATATGATATACCTCGACATGGAGTATGCAATGGCAACCCAATATTAGACCAGAAGTTCTGATAAGACCCATAATGCTTTTTGCAATATGAATGGGAATTAACTTATGCCATATAAAATATAAACATATCTAGTCTAAACGACGAAAGTCAATCGACCTTATGTATATTTAGCTACTCCCCGAGGACAAATAAACTTTGAAAACAAATTTGATCTGTTGTCATAACATAAGTCTAAATGAGCATAATTGTGTACGTATGTTTTCAATAGCACGCATCATACTACGAAACTTGTTGTCGTAACATAATTATCAGTAGTATTCTCTTACAATATATATGTGTGTAAATGCATTACCACAATATTGATTTCATGCTTTTTACGCATTTCATTTTACTGTGAATGATTTGTTATCCTGAATACTTCTAAAATGAGGATGACATGTACTCTCTGAAACTTATAAAGTTTCAAAGGATATTCGTCAAAACGAAATCCCTAATGACTCAAGAACCCAATAAAGCCTTAAGCCTTGTCCAACTTTGATCCGCATAATAGTCAATGTGAAGATGCAATCCTTCACAGTCTGAACACAGTTCACCTATTACCGGACAAAAATTAACTTGAGCATTTTAATGGATTTTCAAAACTCCCACTTAAATTCGAAAAGAGGAATTAATTTGGAACACCAGAAGTGCCCAGAATCGACCAACTTTGGATCGATGTCACCCTGGATTGATGATGCAAGACATCATTAACCAGACGAACGCGAAGATTCTTCAAAAAAAAGGGGTGAAACTTTCATTGTCCCATTCAAAAGGGAAAAATGATTACGAGATCATCTCCATTCACGTGGACATTGACTCTCCTCACTTCCTCAAACGAATTTAAGATGATATACTATCATTATTACGAGGTGAAACTCGCGTACAATGAATTTGTATTATGGGGAACCAAGGGCACGATGGTTATATGGGGAAGAAGGTTTAGGTAGGCTGTTTTACAAGTGATTAGTGGGGTGAAGAGGTTGGACCCGTTGCCGGTGGTGCTTACGGGGTCGAATCTCGCCGGATGCAACTGAGGAAGGTTGGTCGGCAGGGGGCTGAAGCTGACTTTGGACCAGGGGCGAGCTCTCCTGCAGCACGAACAACTCGTCAGAAGGGCGGGGTTGGGGTTCAACCCTTAGCCCCTCCGATGCCTAAGTCAGTAATAGGGCTTAAAATGGGGGCTAGACACGCCGGCCGGACTAACGGTGTGTCGACCGCACGTGGCGAGCTATGGGTGGGAGAACAAAGATATGGACGACCTTTGTCCTCGTGTGTGAATTATAGATAAAGAGAGAATTTTCCAACCCCCTTTCCGTAAGAGGAGAGGGGGTATTTATACCTGACGGGTGATGACTAGGCGTGCTGAGCTGGCTCGGGTGTCAGCGGAAGCTTCGGACAAGGACGTTGGGAACAGGAGTTCCTGACCTGCTTTTGTCAGGCGGCGCAACGGCCAAGGGGTGCTTTTGTCGGGATGTCAGGGCCGAAAGCGCTAACCGTCAGTCGGTCGGGTGACGTATGTGTCAGTCGTGTCCTTATCCTAGGTCGTTTGTCGTTGGCGACGAACTAAAGGTCGGGCCGTATCACTCTAGGTGCCACGGTTCATGGGAATAGGGCGGGTCGTACCGATCGGTCATGAGCTATGGTCCGCCAGTGCGGAAGGATACGTCCGTGTCTGTCAGTAGGCCCTGTAATGCCCTACCAGCTACTGCACAAGTACTAGAGGGGTGGTGAATAGTACTTTAAAATAATAAGGAGTATAATTCCAAATTAAATTGCAAACAACTACCAAATCAATTTCCGGAAGCTTAAATTGAATGACAACACAAAATTAACAATGCAAACAAATGATGTTAATGGGTTCGGATCCACCCAAGTCTCCCCGACTTGTTCCCGGTGATCCTACGTCCCAACCACCCGGATCCCTTCCGGATACTTGAGTTAGAAACCCTAACTCAAGATTTCCACTATGAATATCTTGTGAAAAACCTTCACAAGATCAAATCATACATGCAATAGCAAACGTGAATCCCACAACCCGGGATCACAACCTTCTCTCACAACCGAGAGAATCACAAAGCAATATTAAAGAGTTTAATATGAAATAAACAATCTTACCACAAAATCCTATACTTTGAGTTTTTCTTACCCAAATGGTGAAATGAAGGATTTGAGGAAGATGAAGTCACCAAGACCTAGCACCAAGGAAATGACCAGCAATCGGTGCCTAGGAATGATTTGGAGACTTGGATCAAGCAATAGCTTGAAGAGCTCACCAAGAACAAGCTTCTCTCTAGATCTAGAAATGAGAGATAATGGGTTTCTTGTGAGGAAGAGAGCTTTAGATTTGAGTGAGAATAGCTATCACTTTTGATCTCAATGAATCTCTGAATAGAAGCTCTCACCTAGATAGAAATGACCTAGGTTCGTATTTATAGGGTCCCATAAAAACAAGTTAGGTCATTCTCCAACGGATAGAAATCTGTGAGAATTAGTCGGTCAAAGAACAATCACTGACCGACTAGTTCATTAACTAGTCGGTCAGTCAAACAACGTGGACCGACTAAGAGTAGATCTGAGAAGAGATAGAATTTCAGACCTAGAAATCTAGTCGGTCCAAGAAGACTGTCTGACCGACTAATTTCATAACTAGTCGGTCAGTCAGTGAACGTAGACCGACTAAGAGCAAAAAGAATTAGTCTGAGTACAAAGTGACTTAGTCGGTCCAAGAACAAAAGTTGACCGACTAAATTGTCAACTAGTCGGTCATCAAACGTTCTTAGACCGACTAACGATAAACAGTAGCTTAGGAGAATTTTAGCATGAACAGTAAGTCACAACTAGTCGGTCAAAGAAGCACCACTGACCGACTAGTTCACCAAGGGAAAAGTGTGAAAATCAAAACAAGGTGTGCCAATTATTCCATTATCAATTAAAATCAAAGATAATCTAAATCATCAAAAATACCAAATAATTATTCATTTCTTGAATAAAGAAACATACTCTTCAATATTCAATATTCTTGGTTAAATTTGTGCATGGAAAACAATTCTATACAATTATAGAATTTAAATCTATTTAACCAAGTTTTCATGCGTCGAACGACGTATTCACACATTATATGCATTGAACGAATATTAAATGTGCACGATGAATTAAGACAAAGAGAACGACGATGTATATATATAAATGATAACATCATGAGTACATCCAAAGAGATATCCTAACGAGTACATCAAAATACAAACGACCATGGATATAAACATCAAAAGATACATCATCATCGACATCATCAAAGTATAACAAAATACATCAAAACATCATCCAAAGTGTATCAAAACAACCAACACCGAAACCCTGAAAGCTCATAAATACATCAAAACAACTCTCAAACCCCATCCAAACCCAAAATACTATCACTAAAAAATATATCATCCGAAGTGTAGCGGAGAGTCCTCGAAACTGACAATCACGAGGAAGTGGCTGGATCTGCAGTCTCCGTGGGTCCAGTCGACGGAGTGGACTCAGGCTCTGCAGGGAGTAGAGGTGTCTCAACAGACGGGATCGTCGGGGCAGGTGTGGAAGCAGCAGCAACAGGCTCAACAACAGCAGGCACAGCAGCAGGGTCAGCAGGAGGCTCAGACGTCTGAAGTGCAGAAGGCTCTGGAGCACCGGAAGTGGTGCCATCTCCAGGAGCAGAAGATGTAGCATAGAAATCATCATATGCGTGAGATGGTGGAGTAGGACGTGTGTTCCTACGTGGCACGGTATTTGTGTACATATAAGCATGCCCCTTCTTTGGAGGTCCAGCCAAAGTGGGTTTCTTTCCAAAAGAGGGTGTGGACGAGGTGGAAGCACCATTGGTAGATGAACTACCAATAGAGTGTTTGCTACCACTCGTAGAGTCACCGGAAGTTGGCCTAACAAAAGTAGTGGCCGCTTTGGATGGACATCCCATCGTATACCCCAAACCAATGTGGTGATTAGCCAGAAGTAAGTCACTTAGGATTTTATCCAAATGGTCCTTACCCTTATTGAATCTATTGATTCGGCCTAATGTGTTCTCATATTTCTCTTTGAGAGAACGCATAGAAGTATCTAAATTGGATACTTGCGACGTGAGCACAAAAACACGAGATTTAAGATTCTCGTTCTCAATACTCAAAGTCGAGTTTTGAGAAGTTAAATCCGCTATCCTATGTTCTTCCGGATCATCAATGCTAACATGTTCAAGTTTAGATTTGAGATTAACAATCTCGTTTCTTAACTCTTCAACAACGGTGTCGTTGTTGGTGATGATAGTCTTAGGCGAGGTTTGAATGCTAGCTAGGTCATCTTTTACTTTAGTATATCGATTTACTAATTTTGTATATTTAGACCATAAGTGAGAGTTAGCATCCCTAAGATCATCCATCGTTACCTCATCGCCTTCATCGTCGCTATCATCGGAGGAGGAAGATCCTTGATCATGCTCCTCTCTTGCCATGAAGCACATGTGCGCTTGCTCCACTTTCTCATCATCCGACTCTCCGCTTGAGGAATCCTCGGAGTCGGTGAATGTTGTTCCGACAAGTCCCTTCTTGTACCCCTTTTTGTACTTCTTTGACTTGTCGAACTTCGGCGCCTTCCACTTCTCCTTTTGCTTGTTTTGAGGACAATCCGCTTTGATGTGTCCTGGCTTATTGCATTTAAAGCACAAAGGTGGAGAGGTGTTAGTAGAAGTAAACTTAGATTTTTGTTTGAAGTTACCCTTTCGGAAGAAGCGATTGAACTTCTTTGCCATGAGTGCAATGGATTCCATGTCCATTTCTTCTTCCGAGTCCTCATCATCGGTAGAGGTGGATGAAGCCGCCTTGAATGCAATCGCCTTTTTCTTAGGCGCATCTAGGTTCAAATAGGACTTCATCTTTTCTTGTAACTTCACCTTGCTATCTTTGCGTACCTCGTATGACATCAAAGTACCCATTAGTTGAACAACGGTGTATTTGTTCATGTCATTACCTTCCTCGATGGCGAAGGTACGTTTTTCCCAAGAAGAGGGAAGTCCTTCAATAATCTTTGAGCACTTCTCCTTTTGAGTGTAGGACTTGCCGAGGGCCTCTAACTCGTTTATTATGTCAACAAAGCGAGCGTAATATTCTTTCATCTTCTCGCCCTGTTGCATATGAAACATTTCGTAATCTTTGTTTACGACTACGAGTTTAGAGTCTCTTACCCTACTCGTCCCTTCATGAAGAATGAGGAGGGAGTTCCAAATTTGATATGCACTCTTACATGTGCATATCTTATTGAAATCCTCGGGCTCCAAAGCGCATTGCAAGGCGTTCATTGCCTTGGCATTGCTTACCTCTGCGGCGACCTCCGCGGCGACCTCCGCGGTAGTCCATTTCTCAAAGTCTTCTTCTTTGGGTTCGATGTATTCCTTCATTGTAGTCCTCCATAAGGATGCACTCCGGAGGAAGGTTTCCATCCGGCATTTTCAATACCCATAGTTGGTACCGTTGAAGAATGGAGGCCTCGTAGAGGAATGTCCTTCCATCACCGAAGATGCTCCTTCACGGTTCCTGAAGGTGTCATAGTTGGAAGGTGGAGGCACGGTCTTGTTGTCGTTGGCAGACATAGCTAAGTATCTGGCTCTGATACCAAATGTAATGCCCTACCAGCTACTGCACAAGTACTAGAGGGGGGTGAATAGTACTTTAAAATAATAAGGAGTATAATTCCAAATTAAATTGCAAACAACTACCAAATCAATTTGCGGAAGCTTAAATTGAATGACAACACAAAATTAACAATGCAAACAAATGATGTTAATGGGTTCGGATCCACCCAAGTCTCCCCGACTTGTTCCCGGTGATCCTACGTCCCAACAACCCGGATCCCTTCCGGATACTTGAGTTAGAAACCCTAACTCAAGATTTCCACTATGAATATCTTGTGAAAAACCATCACAAGATCAAATCATACATGCAATAGCAAACGTGAATCCCACAACCCGGGATCACAACCTTCTCTCACAACCGAGAGAATCACAAAGCAATATTAAAGAGTTTAATATGAAATAAACAATCTTACCACAAAATCCTATACCTTGAGTTTTTCTTACCCAAATGGTGAAATGAAGGATTTTAGGAAGATGAAGTCACCAAGACCTAGCACCAAGGAAATGACCAGCAATCGGTGCCTAGGAATGATTTGGAGACTTGGATCAAGCAATAGCTTGAAGAGCTCACCAAGAACAAGCTTCTCTCTAGATCTAGAAATGAGAGAGAATGGGTTTCTTGTGAGGAAGAGAGCTTTAGATTTGAGTGAGAATAGCTATCACTTTTGATCTCAATGAATCTCTGAATAGAAGCTCTCACCTAGATAGAAATGACCTAGGTTCGTATTTATAGGGTCCCATAAAAACAAGTTAGGTCATTCTCTAACGGATAGAAATCTGTGAGAATTAGTCGGTCAAAGAACAATCACTGACCGACTAGTTCATCAACTAGTCGGTCAGTCAAACAACGTGGACCGACTAAGAGTAGATCTGAGAAGAGATAGAATTTCAGACCTAGAAATCTAGTCGGTCCAAGAAGACTGTCTGACCGACTAATTTCACAACTAGTCGGTCGGTCAGTGAACGTAGACCGACTAAGAGCAAAAAGAATTAGTCTGAGTACAAAGTGACTTAGTCGGTCCAAGAACAAAAGTTGACCGACTAAATTGTCAACTAGTCGGTCATCAAACGTTCTTAGACCGACTAACGATAAACAATAGCTTAGGAGAATTTTAGCATGAATAGTAAGTCACAGCTAGTCGGTCAAAGAAGCATCACTGACCGACTAGTTCACAAACTAGTCGGTGATTCAATGTAGACCGACTAACTGTAAACAGTAAAGTCCAAGAAATTAAGGAATCAAACTAGTCGGTCCAAGAACAGTTGCCGACCGACTAGATCACCATCTAGTCGGTCAGTACTTGTTCTTGTACCAACTAACATGCACATACAAGTCCGAATCGAAGCGCGACGCTTCGAGAAAGTTAGAATGAACTTGTGCAAGGATCCTAGAGCTACGAAATGAGCGTAATGAAGATAGAAACGTAAGATATACTCAAGGCTTAACATTCTATATATCGAAGCTAAAAGACTATAAATAAAACCTTAATAAACGGTCTTCGAGAGCTTCGATTGAATCTTCATAACTTCCAAAACGGCGCAAGAGCTTCAACGAAGCTTTAGGCATGAATACGAGCTTTGGGAAGTGTTGAGATGTCGCTTTGAATGTTCTCGTGAATTTAGCGACGATCTCCAAAACTGCGCTCACAAATTGTTAGTTCATGGATTATTTATGTTTGCTCATCATCAAAACCAAATCCGGGGAGTCCAATATTCAACAGGCCCGGCTTAGCTACTCAAGCGTCCCCAAGCGCGCTACCCCCGGTGGGTCGAGCGGCTGTGGTTGTTCGCCTCAACCGGGTCGGGGAACGCTACAAGGCGCGCCCGTCTCCATGTTGCCCCGGATTTTCGGGGTGGCGACCCTTTCATGAAGCGGAGAGTCCGTGGATCATGTGGGTGGATTCGGGTGGGACCCCTACGATCTTTAGGTCGTAACAATTACCCCCGGCCTTCGAGTCTGAGGCGGCAGCCCGGCTCGGCTCGGAGGGCGAACCACCTCCGACACTCCGGACCATCAATATGGGCCTTGGACCCACCGGGTAGTGACGGCGGAGGCTTCGGAACTCCCGCCTTAGTGGTCATTATTATGATTTGAAAAGGGGGCAGAGGAAAACGAAGCGTCTCTGCGATTGAGTTTGCGACACGTGGATGAGGTGACCCTCACGCCAGTCGAGGCGTCGGGGACGTCTCGATGGGCGCCGCGTGGCAAAATTTTGACGGCCGAGATGGCCCGGGGGCCACCGTTACCGCTAAAAGGGGCTGGGAGGCGGTCGGCGGGAGTTTTTGTCTTTCTCCGATTCTCCTCCGGCGTTCGATATTTCTGTTTGGAGCTTGCTGGCTAATTTGTCACTTCCGTCACCGGTCATCTTCTTCCAATCGCCTTCCGGGTTCAAGGGGTCAACAGGTAATAACAGTTAATTTCCTTCCTTTCCGATCAATGGCTTCTCGTTTCGAGATTGGAGGAAGTAGCCAGGTGGGGGAGGAGGTGTTGGTGGGCGAGGGGGCATCGCAGCCGGGGGGGCGGCGGCCCAGGGAAAGACGGTCATGGCGATCTGTTGTACCGAGAGACATTGAGTCCCCGCGCCGTAGGTTGGATAGGATCAACATCAGGGAGATTCGTGTGCGGTTTGTGCGACAACCCTATGAGGTGCGGGTTCCCGGGTTGGAGGAAGCGGTGAGTTCACCGGGGGATAATGAGGTCGGGGTCTATGCCCGGTCCTTCGAGTTGGGGCTCCGCTTTCCGATCCATCCGTGCTTGTTTCATTTGTTGAATTTCCTGGAGCTGCCGATATTTGCCTTAGCGCCCCGTTCTTGGGGCTTGTTAGTGGGGTTTGTCGTCTTGTGCCTTGCTTGCTCCTTGAGTCCCTCCTTGGCGTTGTTCCAGCATTTCTTCGTGATTCGGAAGTGGGGGATGTATCATCGCGTTTGCGCCAGGAGAGGGCGAGAACTCATCCTCGAGGTGCCTGACGATGTCGGCGATTGGATGAGGGAGTTCGTCTTCGTGACGGTGCCAAGCGACGTGGCGCTGGTGTCGAATTGGGGGGCGCGGAATCCCTTTGTAAATGAAGGGGCGGAGCTGACCGGGGAGGATATTGCCAAAGCTCAGATTTTGATGGAACTGCCCGAGGCGTGCCGCCATTGGGCGAGTCTAACGCTGAGCAGTCGGCTCGCCCAGGACTTTTGGACCCTAGGTATCTTTGAAGTTTTGTAAACTCTGGGCTAGGCTCGCCCTGATTGTCTCTCTTTTCCTTTTGTAGGCGAAGACGCGATGAGGGAGCCGGGGGAGGTGTCAGGTTCGGGCGGGGCCCCGATCTCGGAGGATACTGATCCCCGCGGGAAAGGCAAGGGGGTGGCTAGCGAGGCAGGATCCCGGGAACGTGGGGGCGGGGCCCCCCGTGGGGAGAGGTCGCACTCGGGACGGGGGGCAGTCGGGCAAGGTATCTCCGTCGGTGGGCCCGCCGAGGATTTTCATGAGGACGCGCCCGTGTGGGGGGCCAGACCCTCCCTCCCTCCGCGGGTACCAGCGGCGGTCGCGCCTCGCCGAGCGCCTGTGGTTCAAAGGTGGGCATACGGGATCCCTTCGTGGGAAATGGGGGTGTCGTCGAGTCCAGCTTGCGAGGGCGCCCTTATTCGTTTTAAGAGGACCCGAGAAGAGGTCGAGGCATACCCAGATGACCGTCTCCACAAGTTTCCTTTTCGAGTCAGCGGCGACAAGTCGGTATTCGAGGACGCGGGAGTGGCGGCGCGCCTCGCCGAGTATTGCGTGTTACCGCGCGATCGTGAGTCTTTGACTCGTGTGGGGGCGGAACGGTTGGGCGGCTCGGCTATATGGCACGTCGTGCAGGTAAGCCGGCTTTCTTTCCTCGCCCACAGGCTTTATTTGTTCGTGTCTCGCTGATTCGAGGTTTATGTAGATGATCGCAAACGTGCTAGCCCTGCGGGGCCGTACCTCCGCGGCCGTCACCAGGGCGACACTGGACGTGGCGAAGGCGAACCTTGGCGAGGTCAAGGCAAAGCTGAGGGACACGGAGGCGGAGCTGGAAAGGGTTGGGCGGCCTACGTGGTGGAGAAGGGGCGGGCTGCGTATTTCGATTCGTCCAAAGCAATGGTCGAGAAGCAGCTCCAAGAAGTAACGCGAGAGAGGGATGATATCCGGTCGAAGCATACCTCGGAAGTTGCTAGCAAGGAAGCAGTGATCGGGGTACAGAGGCGGCAAATAGAGGACCTAAAGGTCGCCCTGGAGACCGAGAAGAGGGAGAAGGGTCTAGCAGTGCGGCGATTGAAGGAAAAACGGGACGCTAAGGGCAAACTGATCGAAGCCGCTATCCGCCGCTATCATGACGAGCATGTTGTGCCGATGCTGCAAGAAGCTAAGGAGACGGCGATTCGGCAAGTGGTTAAGGATGTGAGAGATCGGTTGGTTGAGAGGCGGCGCCACTAGAAACGTGGGTTTGGGGAGGTCCGTACCTTCTTGCGAGAGGGTTATAGACAATGTGTTGTTGTTGTGTGTGGAAAGTCCAATGTACGGGTTAGCTATTTGAGTAAATATATTGTGATTGTTTTGTGCCAAACTGTATTCTTACTTGGTTTGCTCGTAGAACGTAAGCTTTATGAGGGACGTAATTGCCCCCCAACTTCGCTCTGCCGAGGTATCCGGGAGAGGGGAGTTGAGATGAGTCACGTTCTCCGGCGGTTTGCTCGGAAGCCCGGCATGGGAAGCCCGGCACGGGCTCCGGCAGTGCAGTGGTGGGGCGAAGTTGCTTGGTGCGTACGAAAGTTTGCCAAGACTTGGAATTGAGATCCAACTGAGTTGGGCGGCGGATTCCTGTTCCGGCCGAGCCGAAGGAGAGCGGACAATTCATCGGTACGAGGGAAGCTCTTGCTTTGGCCTCACTGACGGAGGTCGGACTCAAACTTGGATCGAGCGCTGACTTCTTGTTTTGGCCGCACTGACGGAGGCCGGACTAAATGTTGGAACCCGCGGCACAAGGGGTAATTTCGAATGGGGGTAATCATTTCGCAGGGATTTGGGCGGGAATTGATGGCGGTCGTATGACTAGATGTCATCCTGACGAATCGACGACGGGCGGGAACCGAGGCGGCCCGACCACTGTAGTTATGACGCGTGGCGGAATTGACGGTTTTTGACAGTACGCGAAGCGTCAGAACACGTGGGTCAGTGATGGACAGGGCCCGGATTGGTGACGCGTGTCTTGGGGTCGACGGTCCCGATGGTTTGCGCAGTCGATATAAAGAGATCTCGTGGAGGGGAGAGAAGCAAAGCTGATTGTCGGGCGAAAATTTTTGACAAGCAGCTAGGGCTCGTAGGAGATTTTAGTGTCTTTGCCAGAGTCGTCCTCGTGGGAGCGGTCAGCGGAGTAGCGCAAGCGCCCGAGTCGTCGGCACCCGTTAGGTAAGACGCCCGTTTTAGAAATGTCTTCCTCGATGTCTCCGTTTCAGGGTCAGGGTTCGGGGGTAGTTGGGGAAGGAAGCTCCGCCGCGGAGACATGAAGGGTGCCCATCGAGATTGCGGGCGTGAAGTCGGTGCTGAAGAAATCCGTTGCGGAGATCTTCACGATGTACGTCAGGCCGCCGTATTCGGTTCGTGAACCGTAGCCGCAAGAAAGGGTGTGTTTTGCGGGCGACCGGGAGGTTGGAGTATACGTTTCTTCGTTTGAGCAAGGTTTGCGATTCCCCCCCCATCCGTTCTTGCTGGAAGTGTTGAATTTCCTGGAACTGCCCATGTATCGCCTGATGCCCAATGCCATCAGTGCCAATGTGGGGTTCCTAGTGATGTGTATAAGTAACCAGGTTAGCCCTTCCCTGTCCTTATTTCGCCACTTCTTCTTGGTCAAGAGGTTGGGGTCATGCTACTATCTCTCCGCGAAGAGGAAGCATCCGCTCATTAGGGGGTTGCCTGGGAAAATTAAGTCGTGGCGCAAGCAGTATGTGTTTGTGGAGGTGCCGGAGGATGTGCTGATAAGGTCTGATTGGTCGGAGCTGAATCCCGAGGCGAGAGAGGGGGTGGAATTGGGGGACGAGGAGAAAGTGGTGGCCCAGATTTTAATGGCCATACCAGCGGAGGGCCGAGATTATCGGATGCTCGCTCGGGCTGAGATGATAACGGCGTACATATGGCCCGAAGGTACAATAGATTTTGGTGTCCATGCGCCTGATATGCTCACGCTGAACTTTCTCTCTTTGGCAGGTGGCACAATGAGTCTGTCCCTCGAGGAAATGATGCGGCGGGCTTCGGAGCAGGCGGGGCGATCATCGACCAGAGTTGGCCCCAAGAGGTCGCGAGCGGAAGGAGGGGCGGGGAGCTCGACTGGGGTGCCAGCGTCCACGAAGAGGAGGAAGAGGCCGACGAGGCCGTCCGAGCCTGACGCGCCGGGGGAAACCGGTCCACCGGACGGTGGGGCCGGGGGGGATGTCGAATCCCGTCATCGACTTGGAGGGCGGGGACAAAGGGTCGATAGGAGGGGGGGAAATGCCCCGAACGAGGCCGTCCAGCCCCCTGGCACCTGCCGGGGGGAGGGGGCGTTGGGTAGTGGTCAACCGGGTAGGGCCGAAGCGTCGAGTGTCCCGACCGGTTCCGGGGGGTGGGACCCTTGGCCTTATGGTTGTCCCAAGTTCGGTCTCGAGAGGGCCGCCGACCCCCGCTGTGAGGCCTCATTGGTTAAGTTTAAGGCCAAGAGGACCGATGTCGAGGGCTACCCCGACGGGGCACTTCATCGGACTCCGTACAAAGTAGCAAGTGATGAGTCGGTGTTTGAGGACGGAGGCGTGGCGGCGAGGCTGGCGGAGAACATTTTCCTGCCCCGCGATAGGGCGGCGCTAGAAGCGGTGGAGCCTGAGGGGCTGTGCGGGACCGCGGTGATGCACGTCGTCCAGGTATGTTCGGTATGACATTCGACGCTTTTCAGCGGGTTTATATTGGACACCCTAAATGAGTTCCCTTTTCTGCATTTCTTTACTCAGATCATCAACTTGATGCTGGGGATGATGAGGCACGTGCCAGCCATACACAAGGCCGAGGGTGCCGTGGCTAGAGTGGTCGCCGAGCTCGCTGCTTTTCGTAAGAGCGCCGGAGAGGACCTGGCGAAGGAGAGGGAGAGGGGCGACCGATACGAGGAGGAGATAGAGCGCCTGAAGACGGTCGTTTCCGATCATGAGCTGAGGGCGGCCGAGGCTGGAGAGAGAGCGAAGGAGCTGGAGGAGGCCCTTGGGAGGGAGGAGGCTCGTGCGGAGGACCTAGCGGGGCGTGCCAAGGCCGCCGAGGAGGAGTTGTCCTGTAGGGTCGAGGAATTTCGGACGTACCAGGAGAAAATCGTCATCCCCGCCCTCGCAAATTCGATGGTCGAGGGCATGGAGAAGGGCCGCGCGGAGGGATGGGAAGCCTGCTTGGCTCAGATGAGGGAGAAGGTGGCGGGCTTGGTCCCGCCGGTAGAGGTCGACCTTGACGGGCTCGCCGCATGCAGCGACGACGAGGAGGGGGATGGAGACGGAGGGGAGGGTGATGAGCCAGAGGCCGGCGGGGCGGTGGGAGATTCCATTGAGGGAGAGGGCGTCGTGACTGGCGGAAGCGCCGAGTAGTTTTGTATAGGCTCCCCCCTTTTTTTATTTTAAAAACGAACGAAAGTGAAGATTCGCCGGGCTCGTCCCCGCATTTTTCTGGGATTTTCTGCCTGTGTGTGTGCATAAATTTCCTTCTTAGAGTCACGCCTTGGTGCGGCCGTTTCTATCCTGGCGTAGGGGAGATCGTGTTAACTCCCTTTATTTCGTGTAGCGCGCCCGAGAGATTTTACAGCGAATTAGCCTCCCTTTTCGCGGGTTGCTTGTGTCTAGGTGTGCCCGAGCTATAAATAGCGGACAACCGGGAGTAGTCTTTCCATCAGCCATTATTGATAGTTTACTAAAACAGGATCGGCCCGTAGGCGTAACATTGAATCGGCCCGTAGGCGTAACATTGAATCGCTCTAGGTAGGTTGATGTTCTCATCGTAGTTGATCCGCCTCTCTCTGGCGTCGCGCCCCTGACAAGGGGCGTGGAGTTGATTCAGAGGGTTCCCCCTCGGCTTAGGGGTGGATGGACGCGTCGGAGCCAGGCAGTGGCTTTGGCCCTCATTCCCAGAATTGGGGGGAGAGGGAGTCCTTGGTGGCTGTTCTATCCCGCGGAGCCTTGTTGCTCTCCTCGACTGGAGTCTCCGTGTGATAGGCGCGAGGGGACGCGGTCCGTAGCCCATCTGTGCGTCCTCCTGGCAAACGGTCGAGGGGAGGTCGATGAGTGGAAGGGGGTGCTACTGGTGTAAGCGGAGTAGCCCGTTGGAGCACACCGGCGCTCGGGGACAAGTTCCCCTCGGTTGGGGCGAAGCGGGCGGCTGCCGGGGTGTCTGGTGAGGTGATTTGGCAGGTCTGTCCCATCCATCGGGTTGTCTGCCAGCCATGCCTGCGTGCGCGGGGCGTCCGTGGAGAGGCATGGTATGCCAGTGGAGCTCCAGTTCCCATGCCTTAAGTTGTCTAAAGGAAGGAGGGGAGCAGCAGGCTGGGCAACCGTCGTGTAAGGGGAATATCCTGTTGGGGGATCGTTTACTTTGGCGGTCGGTGAATGTCGCATTTTCCGCACATTTTTAGGGGGAGAGGGTGGCAGAAATGATTAATCTTTCTCCACATCCTTTCTCTCGCCTTCCTCCCCTCCTCCAGGAAGCTGAGGGGGGGGATTTATAATGGTGCATTTCTGCCCTCATTTCCTCTTCATGGAGAGTCGGGGCCGTCTCGGAATTTCGCTCTTTGGGGAGCGTTCCCGATGGGTGACGTGTGATGTGACTCCTCAGACCCCGTTTTTCGGCAGTCGTGCCATTTGTCCGTGTCGTTCGTCCCGAGTGTCCTTTTGGGTTGGACAAGTCATTTCAGGCGTCGGCTTTATGGGGGTCAGGCGTTACTCCCCAGGGATGGCTCCGCGTTGGGGTTGCCTTGATTCGCGGGCCCTGATTCGTTTCCCGAGGTTTGAGGAGGGGGGTGACAGGCCCTTTCTGGGGAGGGAGGGTATTGGTCCGTCGGGAATCTCGCACATGGAGCTCCGGTTTGGGAGGCCAGGCTCGTTGGACTTGCCCCGGAGGTCTTCTTTGGGGGGGCGAGTACGCAGCTCGGCCCGTGCCCCTCTCCGGTTTGGGTGGCGAGGATTGGTCCTGCCCCAGAGTCTTTGATAGGGCGGGTATTGGGCCGTCGCCTCCCCGCAGCCTCTATAGTCGGACGGGTATTAGGCCGTCGCCTACCCCGCATATGGCGCTCCGGTTTGGGTGGCCAAGCTCAGTGAACTTGCCCCGGAGGTCTTCTTGGGGGGGGGGGAGCGAGTGCGCAGCTCGGCCCGTGCCCCTCTCCGGTTTGGGTGGCGAGGATTGGTCCTGCCCCGGAGTCTTTGAGAGGGCGGGTATTGGGCCGTCGCCTCCCCGCAGCCTCTATAGTCGGACGGGTATTGGGCCGTCGCCTACCCCGCATATGGCACTCCGGTTTGGGTGGCCAAGCTCAGTGAACTTGCCCCGGAGGTCTTCTTTGGGGGGGAGCGAGTACTCAGCTCGGCCCGTGCCCCTCTCCAGTTTGGGTGGCGAGGATTGGTCCTGCCCCGGAGTCTTTGAGAGGGCGGGTATTGGGCCGTCGCCTCCCCGCAGCCTCTATAGTCGGACGGGTATTGGGCCGTCGCCTACCCCGCATATGGCACTCCGGTTTGGGTGGCCAAGCTCAGTGAACTTGCCCCGGAGGTCTTCTTGGGGGGGAGCGAGTGCGCAGCTCGGCCCGTGCCCCTCTCCGGTTTGGGTGGCGAGGATTGGTCCTGCCCCGGAGTCTTTGAGAGGGCGGGTATTGGGCCGTCGCCTCCCCGCAGCCTCTATAGTAGGACGGGTATTGGGCCGTCGCCTACCCCGCATATGGCACTCCGGTTTGGGTGGCCAAGCTCAGTGAACTTGCCCCAGAGGTCTTCTTGGGGGGGAGCGAGTGCGCAGCTCGGCCCGTGCCCCTCTCCGGTTTGGGTGGCGAGGATTGGTCCTGCCCCGGAGTCTTTGAGAGGGCGGGTATTGGGCCGTCGCCTCCCCGCAGCCTCTATAGTCGGATGGGTATTGGGCCGTCGCCTGCCCCGCATATGGCGCTCCGGTTTGGGTGGCCAAGCTCAGTGAACTTGCCTCGGAGGTCTTCTTGGGGGGGAGCGAGTGCGCAGCTCGGCCCGTGCCCCTCTCCGGTTTGGGTGGCGAGGATTGGTCCTGCCCCGGAGTCTTTGAGAGGGCGGGTATTGGGCCGTCGCCTCCCCGCAGCCTCTATAGTCGGACGGGTATTGGGCAGTCGCCTACCCCGCATATGGCGCTCCGGTTTGGGTGGTCAAGCTCAGTGAACTTGCCCCGGAGGTCTTCTTGGGGGGGAGCGAGTGCGCAGCTCGGCCCGTGCCCCTCTCCGGTTTGGGTGGTGAGGATTGGTCCTGCCCCGGAGTCTTTGAGAGGGCGGGTATTGGGCCGTCGCCTCCCCGCAGCCTCTATAGTTGGACGGGTATTGGGCCATCGCCTACCCCGCTTATGGCGCTCCGGTTTGGGTGGCCAAGCTCAGTGAACTTGCCCCGGAGGTCTTCTTGGGGGGAGCGAGTGCGCAGCTCGGCCCGTGCCCCTCTCTGGTTTGGGTGGCAAGGATTGGTCCTGCCCCGGAGTCTTTGAGAGGGCGGGTATTGGGCCGTCGCCTCCCAGCAGCCTCTATAGTCGGACGGGTATTGGGCCGTCGCCTACCCCGCATATGGCGCTCCGGTTTGGGTGGCCAAGCTCAGTGAACTTGCCCCAGAGGTCTTCTTGGGGGGGAGCGAGTGCGCAGCTCGGCCCGTGCCCCTCTCCGGTTTGGGTGGCGAGGATTGGTCCTGCCTCGGAGTCTTTGAGAGGGCGGGTATTGGGCCGTCGCCTCCCCGCAGCCTCTATAGTCGGACGGGTATTGGGCCGTCGCCTACCCCGCATATGGCGCTCCGGTTTGGGTGGTCAAGCTCAGTGAACTTGCCCCGGAGGTCTTCTTTGGGGGGGAGCGAGTACGCAGCTCGGCCCGTGCCCCTCTCCGGTTTGGGTGGCGAGGATTGGTCCTGCCCCGGAGTCTTTGAGAGGGCGGGTATTGGGCCGTCGCCTCCCCGCAGCCTTTATAGTCGGACGGGTATTGGGCCGTCGCCTATCCCGCATATGGCGCTCCGGTTTGGGTGGCCAAGCTCAGTGAACTTGCCCCGGAGGTCTTCTTGGGGGGGAGCGAGTGCGCAGCTCGGCCCGTGCCCCTCTCCGGTTTGGGTGGCGAGGATTGGTCCTGCCCCGGAGTCTTTGAGAGGGCGCGTATTGGGCCGTCGCCTCCCCGCAGCCTCTATAGTCGGACGGGTATTGGGCCGTCGCCTACCCCGCATATGGCGCTCCGGTTTGGGTGGTCAAGCTCAGTGAACTTGCCCCGGAGGTCTTCTTTGGGGGAGGAGCGAGTACGCAGCTCGGCCCGTGCCCCTCTTCGGTTTGGGTGGCGAGGATTGGTCCTGCCCTGGAGTCTTTGAGAGGGCGGGTATTGGGCCGTCGCCTCCCCGCAGCCTCTATAGTCGGACGGGTATTGGGCCGTCGCCTACCCCGCATATGGCGCTCCGGTTTGGGTGGCCAAGCTTAGTGAACTTGCCCCGGAGGTCTTCTTGGGGGGGAGCGAGTGCGCAGCTCGGCCCGTGCCCCTCTCCGGTTTGGGTGGCGAGGATTGGTCCTGCCCCGGAGTCTTTGAGAGGTTTGAACTGAAATTTTCATGCAGAAGAGGCGAAATTCGAAGATAAGAAAGGGAACAAGATATTTCATTCATGACTTACAGTTCCCGGCTATACCACGACTGGTGCTCCACGTCCCTTGGAGTGATTAGCCCGTCCTTCTCAGGGGGGGCTCTGGGGGGGCGCGGTCGGTCCTGTTCCTCTTTGCGGTGGCATCGGCTGGAGTTAACTCTGGATGGTAGGGGTCATAACTCCGCCCGGGTGAGTCGATCTTCAGGTTCATCTCCGGTCCCTTGTGCTTGGTCGACCCCACGTAGCAGCTCCTAGACAGCTTCTGGCTTCCCCGTACGATCCCTACCCCCCAGGGGTTTTGGAACTTGACCATCTGGTGGAGAAGGCTGGGGAGCGCTCCGATGGCCGCCATGTAAGGTCGTCCTATGATCCCGTTGTACACCGACGTAATGTCGACCACAACGAACAACGTCATTCGAGTAACGACTTGTGGCTCTTCTCCGAGGGTCATCGGCAACGTGATCACTCCCATGATGGGGGTCGAGTGACCTGTGAATCCGACGAGGGGTCTGGTACAGGGTCTCAGGTCCGCCGGCCTTAACCCCATCTTTTCGATTGTGGACATGAACAGGATGTCGCAGGAGCTCCCTGTGTCGATCAGGAGGCGGCTGACGATGGCCGTCCCAATCTGGGCCTCGATGACGATGGCGTCATCGTGGGGCTGCTCGATCCCCTCCAGATCCTCGTCGCTGAAAGTGATGGGAGGGTAGGCCATCCTTCTCCCTCTCCGGTCCCCTCCAAGACCCGCCGTCATCACTTGCCTCGCATGCGCCTTTTTGCTTGACGACGATGCCCCTCCTGAAGATGGCCCGCCGCATATCGTGTTTATGCGCATGACGGGTTTCGGGGGGTGAGGCTCTTCCCGCTCGCCGTTTGCAGGAGGGTCTGCCCTCCGTGCCCTTCGGTGGTTTCCATCTTCTCGATCCGGTCTCCGGCCTCCGACGAAGTCCCCCAGGTGGCCCGCCTGGATCAGCCGCTCAATCTCCCTTTTGGGGGTGAAGCAGTCGTCGGTGTCGTGGCCGTGGTCCCGGTGGTATCGGCAGTATTTCTTAAAATCTCTCCGAGCTGGGTCCGACTTCATTTCTCGGGGCGGCTCCGGCAGCAGTCCGGCTCGTGTAGCCGCAGCCATCACCTCGATCAGGGGAGCATTGAGTTGCGTGTAATGCGCCCGTAGGGGGCCTTCTTGTCTCGGGACGACTCGAGGGAGCCCTTGGGCCGGAGCGAACTCGCGCGCCGGGCCAGGTCGATCTTGCGGGCGAGGCCCGAGCGGTTCCCACCTTGGTCGGGCCAGCTGGTCGCGACCACGGTGCCCCTCTTCCTGCCTCGGCCGTGGGTGTGACCGGGGTTCGCCTTGGGAGGGTTTCGCCGGGGGGAATAAGGCCTTGGCACCGAGAGTCTCATCGGCCAACGCGTGCCTCTCCGCCATAGCAACCAATGCCTCATAGTCGGTTGGCGGATCCCGGAGCAGGGATTTGTGGAGGCTCCGAGTCCGCAACCCCGTTTTGAAGGCCAGCATAAGCACATCATCGCCGCATGTCACCACCGCCCGTCTCTCCTCCTGAAAGCGGCGGAGGTATCTACCCGTTGTCTCTCCTCCCCTTGGACTATCGTGCTGAGATAGTCTAAGGGCTTCTTTTTCGTCCGCCCGGCCCGGAACTCTTGGCAGAACTTGTGGGATAGTTCGCCAAAGCTCCCGACGGACCTCACGGGCAAGCCAAAGTACCAGTCCAACGCGGTGTCCCTCAGGCTTTGGGAGAAATGTCGGCATAGGAACGCCTCATCCACGTCCTGCACCTCCATCGCCCCCCGGTATTGCTGGACGTGCGTGAGGGGGTCGCCTCTCCCATTGTACGTGGCCAAGTGAGGGGGTTTGAACCTTATGGGCCTTGGGGTGGATGTGATCCACCGTGCAAGTGGCGTGGCCTCCTCCGGATAGGTAGGGCGGTCCGGCGCATCCCCTCTCCGCCATTCGGGGGTCGGGCTTCGGTCGCGCCTCGGCCGCCGACGGTCCGTCCCCGGGGAGTAGCCCGACGGTCTTCTGGCGGGGCTCCTTCCTTGGGCCGAGGATTCGACGGGTTGCGGGCTACGGTTCTCCCAGCGCCAGCACCTCCCGGCCAGCTCTCCTCGGGCCTCCATCTGTTCTTGATTCTCCCGAAGGAGCCTTTCGCGCTCGGCGGTGAGGAAGCGTAGTTGTCGACAAACGGCTTCCTCGTGCAGGGTATCGTAGGGGTGGTGCAGGCGACGCGGGCTGCCTCCTCCGGGTGGGGACCTGTTCAGCAACGGGTCCCGCCCGTCCCCGAGCCGCCGGCCCGTCGCCGTCTCGTCAAGGATTTCTCGGTTGATCCTGTTCTCTCTCCTTAGCCTCTCGTGCTCGGTGACGATGAGGCGGAGTTGGCGGCGTGCTGCCTCTTCGTCCTGGTAGGCCCTTCGGGCGGTCTCGGCCGCTTCGTTCAAACGCCTTTGCGCGGCGGCTGCCTCCCCCAGGCGCCTCCACCGCCGTGCAACTTCCATCTCCTCTTCCAGGAGCCTTTGCTGGGCCGCAACCTCCTCCGCGAGCCCTCTATTCTCCCCCTCCTCCTCGAACTGAAAGTGGAGGTTCCGCCTCACGTTCTGGGGCTCTGAGGGGCCGGGCGGAGGCTCCGTTCCAGCCGTCTGATAGCCTCCCCTGGCCTGAGTGACGGCCTCGAAGCCCTTCAGGACGGCGTGGGCTGAAGTAGGTTCAGTTTCGGTGCCCACCCCCAGAAGGGGGTCGGACGCCGGGGTGATTTGTAGAGAGAGCGGTTCCTGACCCACGGGATCTTTGCCGTGGTCAGGGTTCCGCGAAATCAGCATGGAGTCTAACATGGGTGTGACCCTTCGTTCCCACAGACGGCGCCAATTGTTACGAGGTGGAACTCGCGTACAATGAATTTGTATTATGGGGAACCAAGGGCACGATGGTTATATGGGGAAGAAGGTTTAGGTAGGCTGTTTTACAAGTGATTAGTGGGGTGAAGAGGTTGGACCCGTTGCCGGTGGTGCTTACGGGGTCGAATCTCGCCGGATGCAACTGAGGAAGGTTGGTCGGCAGGGGACTGAAGCTGACTTTGGACCAGGGGCGAGCTCTCCTGCAGCACGAACAACTCGTCAGAAGGGCGGGGTTGGGGTTCAACCCTTAGCCCCTCCGATGCCTAAGTTAGTAATAGGGCTTAAAATGGGGGCTAGACACGCCGGCCGGACTAACGGTGTATCGACCGCACGTGGCGAGCTATGGGTGGGAGAACAAAGATATGGACGACCTTTGTCCTCGTGTGTGAATTATAGATAAAGAGAGAATTTTCCAACCCCCTTTCCGTAAGAGGAGAGGGGGTATTTATAACTGACGGGTGATGACTAGGCGTGCTGAGCTGGCTCGGGTGTCAGCGGAAGCTTCGGACAAGGACGTTGGGAACAGGAGTTCCTGACCTGCTTTTGTCAGGCGGCGCAACGGCCAAGGGGTGCTTTTGTCGGGATGTCAGGGCCGAAAGCGCTAACCGTCAGTCGGTCGGGTGACGTATGTGTCAGTCGTGTCCTTATCCTAGGTCGTTTGTCGTTGGCGACGAACTAAAGGTCGGGCCGTATCACTCTAGGCGCCACGGTTCATGGGAATCGGGCGGGTCGTACCGATCGGTCATGAGCTATGGTCCGCCTGTGCGGAAGGATACGTCCGTGTCTGTCAGTAGGCCCGGCTTAGCTACTCAAGGGTCCCCAAGCGCGCTACCCCCGGTGGGTCGAGCGGCTGTGGTTGTTCGCCTCAACCGGGTCGGGGAACGCTACAAGGCGCGCCCGTCTCCATGTTGCCCCGGATTTTCGGGGTGGCGACCCTTTCATGAAGCGGAGAGTCCGTGGATCATGTGGGTGGATTCGGGTGGGACCCCTACGATCTTTAGGTCGTAACAATCATCATTAGAAGAATGAGACCTTTAGGCCTCCTGAGAGTATTTGAGGGATAAAAGTGGACTCACACACTTCCTACATATGGCTGATGCTGTACCTTAGAGCACTCATCTATATATTGTAACAACCCGATTCCCGGGCCCGTTACTTTTTTGATATTTGCGCAGGTCCTGCAGTTAACCAGTGAAAACAAAATAGCCACGATGCAGAGATGTACAAAAATACCCAAATAGTGTCTAATTATTACATCCATATTGTACAAAAATGGTCCAACAATCGTACATGAAGGAAAGTAAATACAACTAAAAATGACTCTGAAAGCTGCAGACTCATGGTCAAATTCTGGCGCTATTAAATCTAAAGCATCTGCCTCCATATATACGTCGTCTGCGGTACCACAGAGATGGAACCGTAGGTAAGTCACAACAATTCTAGCAATAGAAATAAAGTAGTGCAAAAGTATGGAACAGACTATAGTAAACAAAAGATGGTCATGCAGATGCAAAAAGTAAAGTATGGGCAGACAGGTATGTAAGAGAATAAGTAAAGTACTGGTAACTGCTCAGGTGTGGTATGTAATGCATAAAGTAAAGATGACTGTAGAAGTGCAAAAGTAACGAATGTGACGTGGCATGTGGTAGTAACAATATTTTGACCAGTGGGATGGCAATAGTGGGACAATCAGGTTAACAAGGTTTTGACCAATCGGTAATGGGATGACAATAGATAGACCTAGTAATACTTAAGAAAAGATGAGCGTCGTTTGGCTATCTAATAGTGTAGGCGGGCCTAATAATAAGAAGTCTAGTTTAACTCCCAAATCAGCCAGACAGTCAGGGCTTGAAGGCACAGGTCACTTCAAAGACCGCAGGAACAAGTCCCTTGG
The DNA here is from genome assembly GCA_030789695.1 of Scilla litardierei. NCBI lineage: Eukaryota > Viridiplantae > Streptophyta > Magnoliopsida > Asparagales > Asparagaceae > Scilla > Scilla litardierei. Next base: position 60,817 of record JAULAV010006016.1, read on the forward strand.
TTGATCAACCCCCTTCCCATTCCTTTCTAGACACTGATTCAGTAGTAATTTAAGACCGCTTATTATTATACCGTTCTATCACGTTCGAGTAGTCTCGACTTAGTCAGTAGAATAGTCATATCCAGTTAGCAGTCCTGATGGAACAATGGTATCAATCAACTTAGTGGAACAATCAAACTGTACAACAGCCTTGGCTCAAGTGTACGATATGCAACCAGAAGTGCACCCATCCCACGGATCAACTCGTGGAATATCTACTTACCATTCCTGCAAGGTGATGGTACAGCTTAACTAATAAGGGTGGACCCGGTCACTCCCGCACACTTCGTAGCTCAAGACTACCCCGTATCCCGTGTATTATCATAGTCCAATGTTCATATCAGTGTTCGTATCAATATGGCCTCATGGGCCCTGGTATCAATTACGCTAGTGCAACAGTCTTAGCTCGAGTGTACGATATGCAACCAGAAGTGCACCCATCCCACGGAGCAACTCGTGGAATAGCTATCTACCATTCCCTACAGGGTGATGGTACAGCTTACCAAATAAGGGTGGACCCGGTCACTCCCGCGCACTACGTAGCTCAAGACTACCCCATAACCAGTGTTGTATCACATTACACATTTATAACCGTATCCGTATCTGTGTCCATATCCATGTCTGTATCCATGTCCATATGGCCTTATAGGCTCATCATTTCGTACATCCAACAATTTGTACAACAATACATCCATCAATGAGTACAACAAATACATATATATGGTATTTACTTGCTGAAAAGTTAAGGCAGAAGCATTAACAGAGAATATCAGTCCTGAGCAATGCTTTGAAGTCCAACAACTATGATATCTAATTCCATAAAAGTGCACTATCGCAATTTAGTCCTGAGCAATGATTTGAAGTTCAACAACTATGATATTTAATTCCATAAAAGTGCACTATCTCAATTTAGTCCTGAGCAATGCTTTGAAGTCCAACAACTATGATATTTAATTCCATAAAAGTGCACCATCTCAATTTAGTCCTTTGGTCATTCCACTATTGATTAGTTCTATAGTTAATTAGGTCTCTAGTCAATTGTCCAGGTCGATAGCTGTTATGAGAATATATATGAGATCCTAAGTTCATACGAGTACACTGGCTTAATTTCTAAAGTTAGAATTAAAGTGACTTACCTTGTTTGGGATCGTCGTGATAAGACGAGTTTGAAGCTAGAGCTTCTAAGAACGCTGGTGCATGAAAATTGGTACCTGCAAACACCAGAAACAACCGGTTAAAGAGCACACTATTTTCTACCTATTTAACCTGATCGTTTTGATTTTCTAAATTGATTGACACGTCGTTGAAAAGCATTCTAAATTTTTCTATAGGCTAGATATGTTGAAAATAATTTTACTGTAGGAGGAAATATTTTTCTGAAGCTTACATTAATTTTTATAATTTTTAAAAGCTCAAAAGTAATTTAAAAACTATTTTTCAATTAGTAACGTATTTCTTCAATAATTTTTTCTGTGTGCAATCTACATCGGAAAGTCACAAATAAGCGGTCAAAATGACCGTCTCGAAGAGTACTTTAACATATATTTTTATCACATATCGGTTTACGTGAAAATAGCAAGTTATTGATTTTTGAATGAAAATAACCTTTTTAAATTTTAGGCTTAAAAATTAATTCTGGAAAATCTAAGCGTCCGATTGAGACGAAACTAGTGCCATTGGGTCCATAATGTCATTTCTGATTTTCTAGAGGTGGTCTCACATTTTTCTGATCCTTATATTTCAAGTTATGGATTTAAAACCATAATACCCTATTTATTTATTAATTAAAAATGCGTAAATACGAATTTAATTCGTATTTACGGAATTGCCACTGCGAGTTCACCTTTGCTCTTCGTTAACTGTCACGCCCCGCTTCCCAAAAATACGGAGGCGAATCGTGACTAAGGCCCGCTTATGCCAGAGCTGAGAAGCTCGGACCCAATAAGCGTCTGTAGGGGTACCATTTTGAAAGTTTCAGGTTCTTGCATTAATAAAGTTCGAAACAACAGAAAGTAAAGAAAGGAAGTTGAATTCATTAAATTAGATATGTAATATCCAACGAGTACAAAGTCTAAAAAGAAGCCTAAGCATGGCAACGAAATATCTAAAAGAAAACTAAAATCAGTAACCTCTGAAAGTGACGACTAAAAAGACCTCAAGGTCTGGTCCTTGTCAGGCACGTACTCTGGGTCGACGTCCTTGGCTCCTCGTACTCCAGTAAGTCTGCTTCGTCCACGAACTCTGGCTGAACACCTGACGTACAGCACCCAAGAGAAATGAACTGTACGTCAGGTAAAGTCTACAAGAAGGGTTAGACTTTACTGCAAGTGCACCGAACTTTAAACAACGGTTTACTGGTTGATTAGCATGCTGAGGTTCTATTACACAACAGTTTACTGGTTGATTAGCATGCTGTGGTTATAACAGAGTAACACTACAGGAAGTAACGCAGCAGAAAAGTAAAACGGGACAGGTAGTAGTCGTAGCGTGTGCTACCAACTACGGGACTAACCTACAGGTGTCAAGACAAGTCGGGACGTGACGGGACAAGACAAGACAAGACAAGTGAGACACGAAAGGGTTCACGCCTTACGGTTCGAGGGGGATCAGACCCTCTTGCCGTGCGCACGCCCAACCCAACCCCAAACCCCAAGGAAGACAAGACAAGACAAGACAACAGTACAAGGGATCACTCGCTCTAGCTTGGCGAGTGCCCTATTGCCCGCAGGCTGTGTATCCGTACAAAGGATCACACTCTCTAGCTTGGAGAGTGCCTTATTGCCCGGAGGCTGTGAATCTGTACAAGGTGTAACGACTGGTTTTCATGTATTTGGATTATTTATATTATATATTATATGTTTTGGTGGATTTTCTCCTCATGTGTGGTTTTCGTCTCCGTAGCTTTCATTTTCGATCGTTTCGTCGTGATTTTCTAGCTTCTTCCTTAGAATCGTCGATTTTGGAGTAAGTCATTCGTGACGGGCTTCATATCGGTCATATCTTATTGTTAGATCAAGCCTAGAAGTCTTAGGAATCGATCCCGGAGCTTTGCGCTACATTTCGAAACTTTCTGTACACGTTAGCCGGTACAAGAAGGGGAACCGACCGAATAGATGACGATTTAGTCGGTCGGCAAACCTTCATGGACCGACTAGTTGGCTTTGTTAATTTCTCAGGAGTTACTGTTTATCGTTAGTCGGTCTAAGAATGTTCGTCGACCGACTAGGTTGCAAACTAGTCGGTCAGCAATCGTTCTTTAACCGACTAGCTCTATGACCATTTTGATACCAAGTACTATTCATTCTTAGTCGGTCTAAGAACGTTCATCGACCGACTAGATTAGAAACTAGTCGGTCAGTAGTTGTTCTTTGACCGACTAAATCTAAATCCTATTTTTGTACATGAGTTACTGTTTGGACTTAGTCGGTCTGCGTTGGTCAACCGACCGACTAGTTCCCAAACTAGTCGGTCCGTGGTTGCTCTTTGACGGACTAATCAGTGTCGAAACCCTAATTTCTGGGCAGCCGCCAGCACTTCCTATTTAAACCCCCCAACCGTTTTTCTTTTCTTCTTTCATTTCTCCTGAGCCTCCTTCTTCCCCAAATCATCATCCATCTAACCCTAGCCCTCCTCCTTCATCAAGAGCCCATCCCCCTCTCCATTTTGGCCGGCCACCACCTCTAGGTCGCCGGAAAACCCCCCAAAACCCCCAAAACCCCATTTCTCCAGATTTTCCCCATCCATTCCAGATCTGAACCCTAGGTTCCCCGGATCGTTTTTCCGTTGCTGTGCTTGCTCGGCATCGTTCTTCCGCTTCCGATACGGTAATAACTCGATCTCTTAATATCCTCATAGCCCATTTGTGTTTTTGTGAAACCCTAATAGAACTAGGTTGGATGTTGTTCTAATATTGTTTTGCCATGGCAACGATCTCATCGCCGTAGTTAGCATTTGTGTGACGGCCTCGTTGATCGTCATCCTCGGTGCTAGGCAAGTGAAACTTGCATCTCTTGATTTGGGCCATGTCTTAGGCCATTTCCTTGCTTTAGCGTAAAAGAGACTAGACGGTGAAAGGATAGCCGTCTGGACGCCATTGACCTAGCTTGACAACGAAGCTTGGTCCGTCACCTTCATCATGCTTGTATGTCACGTTTAAATTCAATTAACGGTACGCGTATTAACTGTTCATGTCATCCATGCATCTTTAACTGCCATGTTTAATTTAAATTAACGGTACGCGAATATCTGTTCATGTCATTGCATTTTGCCTGTCATATTTAAATTCAATTAACGGTATGCGAATATCTGCTCATGTCATTGCATGCTTGAACACTCATCGTGATTGCGTAGCATCGCTACATACTAGTGATACTTGTTCCGGCTAGGCACCCGTCTTGCGGGCACACCCCTAGGCCAATTACAAATCTGGCTCGTGGTCCAGAAAACGAGCTCAATACAGCCTGCGGGCAATAGGGCACTCGCCTGTGTGTAAGTGATCCCTTGTACTTGAATACAGCCTATGGGCAATAGGGCGCTCACATGTGTGTGGGTGATCCCTTGTACTTGTTACTTGACAATACATGTCACACCTACCACTTGTTACTTGCTACTTGTACTTCACTTGTTACTTCCATACGATACTTGCCATGCCATGCACCATACCTTAACTGCTAGGTTGTTAGTTTACTTTTCTTTCAGTTTCCTTGCGCAAGTCTTTCGACTTGCTGACATGTGTCCCTTTTCTCTCTTGGGTGACACATGTTAGATCCCGAGCCTGAGTTTGTCGCTGAGGACGTGGTGTTTGCTGACGCTGAGTCAGAGCCCGCGTTGATCGAGGACTTCGTGGACACTGGAGATCAGTCTTGGTGTCCTCATAGAGCTTTCCCTTTTGTTTTAGACTACTTTTAGTTATCGGTGCGTAGCACCCATACTTTGTTATGTTTGTCCTTGTTGGCCTTGTTCTGGGCCTTTAGATTCTTTCTTTTAGCCTGGTGACTTTTCTGGATGTTGAACTTAATTTTCATGTTGGACAAATTCTGAGATTTGAGATTTTATTTCTGTCTCTCCTTGTGTTATTATTGTTGTTCCGTTTGTGGTTACAGGGACCTGCTTATGTTTTATTGACGCTTATCGGGTTTGGGGCTTCACAGCTCCACTCTCGTGCGGACCTTTTCACGTCTCGCCTCCATTTTAGGGGAGCGGGGAGTGACACAAGGGATCACTCGAAGAGTGTCCTATTGCCCGCAGGCTATGAATCTGTACAAGGGATCACTCGAAGAGTGCCCTATTGCCCGCAGGCTGTGAATCTGTACAAGGGATCACTCGAAGAGTGCCCTATTGCCCGCAGGCTGTGCAAGAAAGGACGAGACGTGACAAGACGGGAAGGGTTATTCTAGGGTGTCCACACACACGCACACACATGATAGCCCTACAGTATCAAAAGTTGTTGTTGTCAGGCTCAGACTTTGTCGTCAAGTCTGAGCCGTCAAGAGTCGTCCCAGACGCTATCATTTCACGTCCGGTTCTTTTTGTTCACAGCTATCAATTCTAACCAACTAAGACCTAAGCACGGCCAAAAGTGCAAGTGGATACACTTGCCTGCGATGGCGAGTGTGTCGTCCTCTCGAAGCGTCTCGTCCAAGCGTCTCGTCCGCGGAAGTTCGTCTGAAATAGTGCCGTGGCGACGGTGTCCGGTCTCAATTTCATCAAATCCTATTAGGGTTCGTTTCTAGGTTATCGGGACTATCATATTCGTCAAAAGTCACTTTTCGATGTTTCAGCCAAATCGACGATCTAATCCTATGTGCACAGTCAATAAAGTCCATTCGTCGATTTTCTAGATTTGTACAACGTTTTACTGGTGCTGGAAAATAAATTTTAGTTCGAGTTGACGATTTTTAGTTTAGGGTTCAGTCAGCTATTGTGGGGGTTTCTACGAGTTTCGGGGAACCAACCATAACCGGAGTTTGTCGTAGAATGGAAGTCGAGTCTGAACGGAGAACTCCTCAGCTTCAGATCTGGTCCTCGCACGATTCCCCAAACGTCGAAGCTTGCGACGAAGGCCTACGACGTGGCGTAACGTCATAGACGGCAAATCCGCGAAGTAGCACACCCAAGTGGGGCCCACAGCAGTGCTAGGGGTCAATGGGGGACCCACAACACCTCTGGAGAACTTGGGGGGCCCACCACAGGAGTTGGTGTGGGAGAAACCAAGTTGCGACGATCTGCTGTCGGTCGGGCACGGTCGGTGCGGAGAATTCTCTCGGTCAGACCGAGAGAACGCAGCGCACGGGTCGGTCGTCGCAGCGGAGGGCGTTGCAAGGCCGGGCGCTTCGGTCGCAGCGGGTCGGATGCGGGGGATCTCGTCGGTCGGGCGCTTGGGTGAGGCTTGCAACGGAGCGGGGTGCGGAGTGCTTGCGGGTGCGGAGCGGGCTCTCGGTCGGTGCGGGCGAGGGCTTCGGTCGGGCACTGAGGCGGGGGTTGCAACGGTGCGGGGTGCGGAGCGGGCGCTCGGTCTGACCGAGCGATGCTCTCGGTCGGAGCGGACGATAGCGGGGGGCTTGCAGCGGATGCGCTGCAAGCGGCGATGCGGGAGCGGGCTCCGGTCGTGCATTGGGAAGTGCGGGGGCAGCCGTCGGTCGTGCACTGGGTGGCTGTCGCAACGTTGCGACGAACGTTGAGAAGGTGTTTTTGACGGCTAGGGTTTGTGTAATGCGGAAATAACCTAGCCTAGGGCTAATATAAATAGGAAAGAGGGTTAGGGCTAGGTCTAGGGTTTAGGGGATTAATAAAAATAATTAAAATGATTTATTTAAAATAATTATCTCTTCTCTCCCTCACGCAAAGTTGTGTGCGGCCAAAAATTCTGAAATTTGGTCAAAAAATTCTTTAAAGCGTTATTATAATATAGGAATTTTATTATAATTAAAACTCTTATAAAAATTGGTTTTAAAATTATTTAAAACTTGCTAAAAATGGAAAATAGGTCAAATTAAGCCTAAAAATTGTAAAATAATTATGGGGTGATCGGGACGACAAAAGAAAGGAACCAAGAAGACGGATCTAAATTTCGACGTCAAGAGACGAAACTAAAAATAGGAACGTCTCGCGTCAAAACAGAAAGTCACGACGTCACATCAAATAAGTTAGTATCGCGGAAGAACGACTCGAGATATGTCGTTCCAAAGTTGTTCCACAATCTAATATTTTCAGAGACGATCACGACGACATATCACACAAAAGTGTTCAACAACAAATAAAGTCTAAAATAATTACGTGCACGGTCAAAAGCACGTGCACAAAGAAAGTACGATGGAAACATGCCGTTACATTAACGGCGAGCTATGGGGCTTCGCGTCGACCATCGGAGGCGGCGACGAGGGCATGGCGGAGCGGGTGGTGCGAGGAGGCGGAGGACGAGGCGTTGTCGACGGTGACGGAGGCGGTGGCGAACGGCGTGGGGCGTGTGGCTTTGGCGTCAGAGGCTTTGTTTGCGTCGTCGCCGGCGGCGACTGAGGCGGCCAATGGCGGCAGACGGGAGGCGGTGGCAAGGCGACTCCCATGGCGGCGAGTGGGGGTGCTCTTGGCGGCGTTAGCGGCGAGGGATCGGGGTGGTGCTGTAGCGGTGTCTTCGTCAGTGAAGCAAGGGCGGAGGAGCGAAGTCCGGAGGTGGCGGTGGTGCTCTGTGGAGGCACTGTGGCATGGGTTGTCGGAGCAGACGAGAGCTGTCGGTGATGGAGGCGGTGGGCGTTCGTCGTCGTTTGAAGCGCAGTGGTGGAAGGCGAGTGCTTGAAGGCGGAGCTCGGATGTGTGGCGACGTGGAGCTCGACAGCGAGATCGGGGCTGTGTGTGCGACGGAGGAGGCTTCGGAGCAGGGGCTCAGGGTTTGCCTCGTCAGTGACGGCGAAGGGTGGAGTGACAGAGCGAGAGTGGGTTGAGCACGGGGAGAGCGTGAGAGGGGGAAAGAGCTGAGGCGGGGCTCTGGGCGGTTGCTTACGGCGGACGGCGGGCGGTGGCCTGCGGGTGGATTGTGAGGTTGAGGGATATGGGGTAGGGTTCGAATGGAAGAGATGGAGAGAGAGATACGGGATTGAAAGAGAGAGTAAACATGTAAGAGTACTGATGGGTTAGGGATTATGAACGTGAGATATGGAGATGGGAGTGTTAGCCTGTGAACGGGCTGTGTTTGAGGGAAGAAGGAGATAATTGAAGGGGGTTTATATAAGTTTTAAAACTTAATATAAAATTAATTAATAAAACCAAACAGCTAACCTCATTTAATATTTAGTCAAGCTATTAAATAGGTTAGGTTTAACTTTAGACTAAAATTTGAAACGTGGAAACGTGTTAAGTGTTTTGGGTTAAAGTAATTAGGATTACTTTCCGTTATATCCAACAAAAAAAAGTAATTAGGATTAAAGGTAATTAGTAGTTAAGTAAAAAGGTTAAAACATAATTAGTAAAAAATGTCAAAAATACAAAATTACGATTTTGCCCCTACTAGTAAATGTGTCTGAAAAATTACGAAAACATACCCACAGGATCGTATCGTCGCGAGGATCGAGAATACAAAGTCCGTTTCAGGGTTTGAGCTACGGAAATACTAGTTTTATGCTAAAACGTTTAGGAAGCGGGTTTGCGGGTTCCCTATTTATTTAACTTTAGAAAATTACGAAATTAATATGGAAAGTCCTAAATGATCATTGAATGTTAGTGTAAAAGTTTGAAATCGTTTTGATGTCGTTTGTATAGAAAATAAATTCATTAAGTCAAAACGGTAATAACTGAAAATGAATTTTATCAGAAATGTTTTGACTATTTGATGAAATCCGATCTTCCAAAAATACTCCATAACTAGTCTGGTACTTCAAAATATTTTTATAAGAATTTTTTTTTGAAAACGTAAAACTCCTGATGAACCATTTAAAAATAGTTTAAAAATTGAAAAATAGGTTAAATATGTAAATAGTTTGTCTTGATGAAAACAGACCGTTACATATATCATCTTAAAATGGTCATAATCAAAACCTAATTATCCAACCGTAGTCCAGATTATTATTAATCACAACGGACATATTACGTTACCGAGATATTGGTTGGGCTTTTACTTACCCTCATACCACCCTCAAAAATGCCGCAGTGGAGCTTATTTATCGGGATTAACGATCCTGGATGAATATATTCCGAGATCCCTAAACGAGAGAGGCATTACTGCACATCTTATAGATCGTGCCTTGATGGGTTCATATCCCCAGTTCTATGCTCAACTTCGTTGAAGTCGAGCTTATTGCGGATTTTTTTTGGATAACACTGGGAAATCAATTATATTTAACAACTGGAAGAAAATTGAACACCATGAAGTTTTGTATTCACACCCAGAAATGGGTTATATGTAAATCATTAAAATGATTTAAACGGATTACTTATCCATTAAAAATCCAGTTGTAGGTGACATGTGGGAAGATGCAATTATAATGCAAACCATCAAAAAGCCTCCTTAGAACCTATTTATATGAGCCTGATCACCTCATATAAACAGTTTCCGAGAAACCCTAATGGGGGAAGCGTTTAGAGCACATCTTATCGATTGTGCCATGATGAGTATACATCTCCATATCACCACTATAGACCATCAAAATATAGAACTATTTTTCGGAAGTAATTACCCCAGATAAATAGATTCTGAGCACTCTAAACAGGGGAAGCATTTAAAATCACTTCTCCTATGATGTGCATTGATGTGCCCTTTTTTAAAGACTTGATGAGATCCTGAAGATCCTTCATAACTTTAACTCCCGAGCATTAGGTTCAACAAAAATACTATAATCATTCATGAGCGTGAAGCTCAATTTGACCATTTAAAACATTAATACCTATGATCTGATTATCATAAATTGTGATGAGATCCTGAAGATCCACACTCATGAAACTGTTAAACAGTTATCAGACATAGCTACTGACAATATAAATATTGTCAAATTCACACATCCCTGCTACTAAAAATCCAGCTAGGATTGACATATCAAATATAATTGATGCAATCCACCAGCAGCAGAAGTGGATATCCTCAATAGATGAGAGGACATACCACAAGGCTCCAAAGCGAGAAATAACTCCTGTAGACCCTATAACAATACCACCACAGGAAAGAGAGCTCATCTCCATATCCCATCCCTTTCCAGAACCTCCAGAAGAGATGAATCTGGAATGAATTGAATATTGTACGTACATGGAGAGGTATTTGGATAAAACACACTTGTCGACAATTACTCACATTTCATTTTGCCATTGATATCGTTCCCAATCTCCGTTTCCTTGAAGCAGACGCAGAAATGTGGCCAGATTATGTGGAACGAGGCAATAATAAGTTGAGCTGGACTCACTTATGAAATGTGAAGTGTTTGGACCTGAAGTCCTGATATCAAAAGATATCAAACCTGTGGGTTACCGAGTATTGTATAAATAAATAAAATCGTATGCTATAAGCAAAACGCTATAGCATTAGAGGTTTATTTCGTTGAAACCAGGAAGTAACCATGTAAGATGAGCTTAACTCACTTACAAAATTATTTAAACTGATGCATTAGGCTCCCTGGTCATGGTTGCGAAAACCATGCGATTGGCAAAGAAAATTTTAGGCTATGTTGCTATGGGTGATGTGACAATATACCCTTACGAATTACCATCCCGAAGATGAAACTATCATCCTGAAGATGAATTATCATCCTGAAGATGAAACCATCATCCTGAAGATGAATAATCATCCATCAGATGAATTATCATCCAGAAGATGAAATTATCATCCAGAAGATGAAATTATCATCCAGAAGATGAAATTATCATCCAGTTAATGATGAAACATAGATAATCGCAATCTACTAATACACCTACTGGTTGTATGGATGCACATTAAGACCCATCCCGTTCGCTGGAAGAGTGGAAGGATATCCTAGGTCCTGAAGTGTCTTACTCAAGTGTCTTTTGTACAACTTCTTTATCTGGTTAACTACACGCGACTCTAAAAAACATTGGCAGTAAACCCTTTAACCAGATACAGTGCAGCGCTTGTAACGCACCACTAGACCAGAGATATGTAGCTTCTGCGCTACCTCCAAGGGTCAAGGATCATCCAACATGTTAAATGTATTCGCAGATACATGTTACAGATCATCGCAATGACTACAACAAAGGAACGACCAACTCCTGGAGACCAGCAAAACATGCTTCCAAGGCAACATCAATCCCACCATCCCGAGAGGCTCATCAATCCAAGAAGAAAACCATAAGTACGCACAGCCGGGTCCTGCAGTACCTCGCAGACACAGTGACGACTGGGTCAGAGACGTGGTGCTACTTACCGAGTCTGCAGACAACTCCACTTCAGAAGAGCTCCCTCAGATTCAGTAGCTGCCATAGATGAGCGATACTTGTATATATGAGCGATGTCTTGTATAGATGAGCGATACCTTGTACTTTGTACTTATTATCAGAACAATGTAAGAGATTGATGTATAGTTGCCTAGGAGATCTGCAAGCCTGCAGCTTGTACAGATCAGTGGGAGTCAAATGTAGTGTTGTACTCTTTTACCTTGGCTATTGGTTTTTCCCACTTGGTTTTCCATAGCTAAAGGTTTTTAACGAGGCAACCTCATTGACTCTAGATCCAGAAGTATCCACCCCCTAAATACTTCCACTAATCAGGGAAGTTATGCAAAACTGTACTCTTTTTTCTTGGCTATTGGTTTTTCCCACTGGGTTTTCCATAGAAGGTTTTAACGAGGCAATTATCTCTAACTTAGGATCCAGAAATATCCACCTCTGATGATATCCATCGATCAGGGGAAGTTAGAGAGACTTGTACTCTTTTCCCTTAGCCACTGGTTTTTCCCACTGGGTTTTCCATGGCAAAGGTTTTGACGAGGCAAGAACTCTTAACTTAGGATTCAGAAGTATCCATACACCCATGGCCAGATAAACTCTATGAACCCTGAAGCGCTCATTACAGCTTACAACAATGGATGCATAAGTGGAAGTGTTATAAACAGGCTTTTGGAGGCCCATCTGTGTATTGGGTATCCACCCATTATGTAACCCTATTACAATAAATACAGTGCTACGGGTTCCATAGCCACCAAGTTTACAACAATGTTCTCATAATGTAAAAAAACTTTCATGTTTTAAAATGCATTAATTGGTTAGAAAAGACAATTAGTGTTATGAATCAACTGTTGAGGGGAGAGCCCTCAAGTCTATATTTATAGCCAAAGGGGAGAATACAAGTGGGTATGGGCCCAACCACTTGGGTTGGCCCAATAACTCACCAACCCAGTAAATACCCATTCACAACACTCCCCCTTATCCAGCCATGGTTGTGGACCCCGCTCATGAATACTTCAGGATTCTGAGCCTGTATGGGTCTCATATGGGGTGGATACTTCAGGATCCTGAGTTGGTGAGATTTGCCTTGTTAAAACCTTTGGCTATGGAAAACCCAGTGGGAAAAACCATAGTTAAGGAAAAAGAGTGCAAACTCTGCCAAACTCCCCCTGATCTGTACAAGCTCTCAAGCTTTCAGATCTCTTAGGCGTCTCATTCCAATCCTATGTACAAGTTTTCTAAAGGTAGCAGTAGGAAGGGCTTTGGTGAACAAATCTGCCAAATTGTCACATGACTGCACTTATCTGATGTCGATCTTGCCATCTCTCTGTAGCTCATGCGTCCAGAAGAACTTTGGCGAAATGTGTTTCGTTCTGTCGCCTTTGATGAAGCCACCTCGTAGCTGAGCTATGCAAGCAGCATTGTCCTCGAACATGGTAGTGGGCTCGAGGTCTCCCGTCTTCAGTCCGGTCGTAGACAAGATGTGGTGGATGACGGAGCGTAGCCATACGCATTCTCTGCTTGCTTCATGGATGGCAATGATCTCCGAGTGATTGGATGAGGTTGCCGTCAAGGTTTGCTTGATGGATCTCCAGGAAATGGCTGTCCCTCCGTAGGTAAACACGTACCCAGTCTGTGATTTTGCTTTGTGGGGATCAGACAAGTACCCTGCATCAGCATAACCTGCAAGTGTAGAGGATGTTCCATTTTTGTAGAAGAGTCCCAAATCTGTAGACCCTTGGAGGTAGCGCAGAAGGTGCTTTACCCCGGTCCAGTGGCGCTGCGTAGGCGCTGCACTGTATCTGGCAAGCAAATTTACTGCGAACGCTATATCGGGACGCGTGCAGTTTGCCAGATATAGTAGTGCTCCGATGGCACTCAGATAGGGAACTTCCGGACCAAGTATATCCTCCCCCTCTTCCAACGGCCGGAAGGGGTCTTTATGTGCATCCAGTGATCGTACTACCATAGGTGTACTTAATGGATGGCAATGGTCCATATGGAATCTTTGCAACATTTTCTTCGTATATGTGGTTTGGTGTAATAGGATTCCGTCTTTCTGATGTTCAATCTGTAAGCCAAGGCAGAATTTGGTTTTGCCTAGGTCTTTCATTTCGAATTCTTTTGTTAGGCTTACATATATCTCAGTGATCTCTTCGGGAGATCCTATGAGATTCAGATCGTCTACGTAGACAGCTATTATCACGAATCCTTTTCCCTTTGTTCTTATGAAGATACAAGGACAGACTTCATTGTTCGTGAATCCTTGTTGAACAAGGAACTCACTGAGTCTATTATACCACATTCTTCCTGATTGTTTGAGACCATACAATGATCTTTGTAGCTTAACAGAATAGACGTCCCGAGGTCTATCTTTCAGTTCAGCAGGCATTGAAAAGCCATCAAGAAGTTTCATGTAGATCTCCTTGTCGAGATTGCCGTATAGATACGCAGTCACAACATCCATTAGCTGCATATCTAGGCCTTCCTTTGCTGTTAAGCTTATCAGGAATCTGAACGTGATCGCATCCATGACCGGGGAGTATGTTTCGTCATAGTCTATGCCCGGTCTTTGGGAAAATCCCTGTGCTACAAGTCTAGCTTTGTAGCGTGCGACCTCATTATTTTCGTTTCTTTTTCTGACGAATACCCATTTGTATCCCACATGTTTGACACCGGTAGGTGTCTGAACTATTTGCCCAAAGATTTTTCGTTTCTGAAGCGAGTCCAGCTCGGCTTCTATTGCCTGATTCCACTTTGGCCAATCATCTCTACGTTTGCATTCAGCAACGGAGTGTGGTTCATAATCATCATCGCTTCCGGCGACGTGAATGGCAATGTGAAATGCGAAGTCATCGTCGACGACTGTACTCTTTCTGTCCAATACCTCCCCTGTACGTACATAATTTAGTGATATTTCTGTTTCTCCCGGCAGTTCCTCTGTAGTGGATTCCGGGAGGGGAGAGGGTATGGACACGAGCTCGTTTCTCTGTGGGGGTATCGTCCCCAGGTCTCCGGATATTTTTCTTTTTCTTGGATTTTTATCCTTGGAGCCTGGTGGTCTGCCTCTTTTCTGTTGAGGTGCAGCCACTTCTGCTGCAGGTGGATTGCATCCATCCTTCGGGATGTCAATCCTAGCTGGAGTATTCGCAGCAGGGATGTGTGATCTGACAATCTTCTGGTTGTCAGTGAACGAGTCCGGTAATCTATGGACTGTGTCCTGGATGTGTAAGATCTTCCGGATCTCATCATCACATTGTCTTGTTACCGGATCGTAGTGGGTCAAGCTTTTTGTATCCCACGTCAACATTTGCTTTGCACTAGACTTTTCGATGTCTAGGCCCATTTTGGGGAAATACGTCTCATCAAAATTGCAGTCTTCAAGGCGTGCCTTAAAGGCGTCCCCCGTTTGGGGTTCTAGGTATCTTATAATGGAGGGTGAGTCAAACCCTACATAGATACCTAGGCGACGTTGAGGGCCCATCTTGGTCCTCTGTGGTGGTGCAATGGGGATATAAACTGCGCAGCCGAAGATTCTCAAGTGAGAGATGTTCGGCGGCGTTCCATATGCGAGTTGCATTGGAGATAGACTCTGACCTCCTGAGGGTCTTATTTTTATTAGTGATGCAGCATGCAAAATTGCATGTCCCCATGCATCCACCGGCAACTGGGATTTCATCAGCAATGGTTGTGCGATCCATTGGAGTCTTTTGATTAGCGACTCAGCTAACCCATTTTGGGTGTGAACATGTGGCACCGGATGTTCAATTTCTATTCCCGTTGCCTGGCAATATTCTTGGAATGACTGAGAGGTAAATTCCCCCGCATTATCCAGACGTATTTTCTTTATTTGGTTGTCTGGGAAATGCGCCCGCAACTTTATTATCTGTGCCAAAAGCTTTGGAAAAGCTAAGTTGCGGTTTGAAAGTAGACACACATACGAGTATTTCGAAGATGCATCAATCAGTACCATAAAGTACCGAAAAGGCCCGCTAGGGGGGTGGATAGGTCCACATATGTCTCCATGTATTCTTTCAAGGAAGCTAGGAGACTCGATATCCACTTTAAGTGGTGATGGCCTTGTTATTAATTTACCCTTAAAGCAGGGTACACAAGGGAATTCTCCCTTCTGAAGAATCTTCTGGTTCTTCAGGTTATGCCCATGGGATTGTGCTAGGATGCGGTGCATCATCACAGATCCGGGGTGGCCAAGTCTATCGTGCCAAAGTAAGAATTTGGCCGATGTCGGGCACTTTAGGTGCTATGTCAGGTTTGCTTCCTCTCTCCGAATTTTTGTATGGTAGAGGCCTGATGAGAGGCTCTCAAAACGTTCAAGAATGGTTTTAACTCCATTTTCTTGAGACGTTACATACAGTAATTCGTTTTCTTTGACATTTGCTGTTTCCAAGTGGAATCCGTTAAAACAGATATCTTTGAAACTTAGTAAGTTTCTCTTGGAATTCGGAGAGTAAAGTGCATCTTTTATTTTTATTTCTGTTCCATTGGGGAGCAACAAGGTTGCATTCCCAGAACCTTCAATTATGTCCGATGGCCCTGAAATTGTGTTTACAGGGCTCTTATACGGGATAATGCTATGAAAATAGCATTTGTGTTGAAGGATCGTATGTGTTGACGCGCTGTCTACTAAGCAGTCATGAGAGCATTCCATCTAAAAAATGAGTAAACATTTGCATTCAGAAAAGCTAAATTTTATTCAGCAGAATTGAAGATACATAAAAGCTCTCATGAAATAAAAATGTTCATACAATAGAAATGCTAAGATAAATGATAACAGGCTAATCAAGCAGATTATCTGACTCGAAGTCTTTTGCTGTAAATTTGACTGCATTGTTCGCAGCCACCAGGTTTGATTCAGCATTCTTTTTCTTGCTTTGTTTATAAAGCTCCTGGAGATGCACTGGGGTCCTGCACACTCTAGACCAGTGGCCTGTCATGCCACAGCTGTGGCACTGGTCTTCCCAGTCCCTCTTGGGTGGGGGTGCATTGTTTTTCTTGTTATCATTCCTGCGCCAGGTGAACTTGCGCTTCCCTTCATTCTTGCGCTGCTGTGGTGGGCCCTTGGCTCTTTTTTGTTGCCCCCCTTTCTGTGGTCTTTCTTTTCTTTTATTGTCCCTCTTCTTTTTGAAGGAAGAGGTATGGTGAGCTTCTGGTAGGGGGACAGTGCCGGGAGGGCGCATATTGTGAGTGGCGAGAAGAAGCTCTCTGTTTTGCTCGGCCATGAGAAGACATGACAGCAGCTATGAATACTTGGTGAACTTACGTTCACGGTATTGCTGCATAAGTATCGCATCCTTTTCATGGAAAGACGTATACGTCTTTTCCAGCATGCGATCTTCTGAGACTTTTTCACCACACAACTTCAGGCGTGAGGTGATGCTAAAAAGTGCTGAGTTGTACTCATCAATGGACTTAAAGTCCTGCAGTCTCAGGTTCTCCCACTCATATCTCGTCCTTGGGAGTATGACATCTCTCTGATGTTTATACCTGTCCTCAAGGGCGGTCCATAGCTCAAGTGGATCTTCGACCGTAAGGTACTCAGCCTTTAAGGTCTTGTCCACATGGCGGCGAATATAGATGATGGCTTGCGCCTTCTCTATATCGCTAACATTTTCTTTTTCAGTCACAGCAGTGATGAGGGACTTGGCCCGCAGGTAAAACTTAACATCTAGCTGCCAGCTTAGATAGTTTCTGCCTGATGCATCCAGCACTTCAAAGTCAACGCTTGCAATTTTAGCCATTTATCTAGCAGAGCACAAACATGCATGAATTAATAATCAACCAGAAAAACATTTTCATGCGGAAGCAATATTTAATGAAAAGCCTAAATGTGTGGATCGGCCAGTCCTACAAGAAAGAGTCCAAAAGTCCACAGTCCAAATTATACAAATTTACAGCTTGAATTAAATGAAAATACAACTTTGGAAACCCCGTGGGTCCCATTTTAATATCTTCGTCTTCAAGCGTAGCTTCCGATTCCATGGAGGTAGGTCTTCTTTCTTTGACATTTACATAAATTCCTCACTACAATTTCTCTCAAAAATAAAAGAAAAGTGCGGGAATTAAACTGTGGGACTAAACGGCCGATCCAAAAACCACATTTAGCAATTCATGCAAGAATATTGTGCTCATCAACATTTTCATCCACAGACATCACAGGCAGTTTATTCATATGAGGATAAAGCAATATTTAATCACTTAATAATTATTGGACCACTGGGCAACGTCATACACCGTTAGGTTAGGTAACTAATGGCAGAGCGGTCGCAGGATCTTCCTAATTATTAAGTTTTTAAATAAAATGTACAACCACGCAAATAATATCCACATAATTTTGACAGAGATGTAAAGCATGTAAAAGAGATTACGATGCATAGGTTGTAAAGTAAATGGTTTAATCAATCAAATTGATTAAGAGCCAAAATTAACATTTTCTTTGTCAGAGGGAAAAGTCTCACTCGTCGTCCCAAAAAGTCCCCCAACAAATCCCCAAAAACGCCATTGTCTG
>JAULAV010006017.1:0-50000 GCA_030789695.1 Scilla litardierei
ACTGTAAGCGACAGACAGAGAGCCCCCCTGCGGGGGTAGCTGTAGGGTTGTTCTTGGGGGTTTTTTAATTTGATATTAATCAGAATTTATCAGATTTATACAAGCCTATAGAAAAGCATTGTAAAATCATAGCAAACTCTATTTTGTAATTATCTACGGGATCGAAAAAGTTACCTCTAGATCAAAGATCTAGGGACGATCGTAATAAGAAAAATCCGTAGATTGAAATCCCGTTCTCCAGATACGCCTAGAAAATCGCCGCAACGTTCTCTGCAACGGTTCGCCGCAACAATAGATTCCTTCGCGCGTAGGAGGTTAAGTTTGAGGGGATACTGGAGAAAAGGCTTAAAGAATTGAGAGCTGAGGTGCGGATAACGTGTTAGATTATGAGAAGAATGAGTAACCATGGCACAAAGCCATGGTTCTCTATTTATTAAATCAATGGAAGCCCAAAGGCCATAGGATAACCAAAGGTCCCCATTAGTGGGGATGATGGGGAGTAATGGTGGGGATAAAGATGAGGGGAGGCCAAAGGCCTATTAATTAATTATTTTAGTTTTAAGTATTTAGTTTGGGTATAAATAGCACAATTTAAACTTGAGTGGACCCCACACCACTTTCTTCATCCAACTTTCTTCATCCAAAAGAACACACCACATGGAGTGGGACCCACCTCAACTTTTCAACTCCACAATCCAACCCCACATTCCAACAAAATAACTGTAACGCCCCGCTCCCCGGGATACCCGTAGGAGCGAGTGTTACGAAGGAAGATAGAAAGAAATGCAAAGATACAAAGATACTAGCAGGTCCACCGTGCACGTGCTGGGAAGTACACATAATGCTCCACAAATAAATTACAACACAAGAGTTCCACCCAATTAAAAATAACACATGCAAACAACATATGAATTAAACTTCATTAACATAAATTACAAACATGGTCTAAGTACAATTTGACATTACAACCCCAATATACAGCATCATACACAACAAATACAACATTAACTTACTACAACAAAACCCCAAGTTACACCCACCCTTACAACTCAACACTCTAGTCTGCCCCAAGCCTCCAACTCCAACTCCATGGATCTCCAATTGCCAACTACCTGAAAAATATCAACGAGGACACGTCAACACATGACCCAGTAGGAATATCCCATCTCCATATAGCATATCATCCAACGCAAAGTGCAACTACCACGTGACATATTGTTCAATGCAACGTACAACAAGTGGCATGACATAATATCATGAAATGAAACATAAGGGCAACATAAAGCAACAAAGGGTGGCATGACATGGCATCTTACAAAATGACATAAAGGTAAACCTAAAGCAAAATGTGATGGCAACTACAAAGTGACACGTTGCATTGAAAGCATAAGGATTCACATGCTATAAATAGAGGGAACTACAACAAGCTAGCATTTCATATTACAACTTGCATTAATCATTGCTTAGAGTAATACAACTTGCATTAAGCATCTCATACATTGCTTTAGATGATTACAACTTTTGTTTACATTAGAAAGCTACTAACTTTAACCCAATTGATAAAACGCAACCAATGTTCAATTTAAGAATGGAATCCTATAAGATGCAACCAATTACATGCAAGCTTAGACAAGTGTTCTTTAAAAAGGCAACATATTTAACCTACTTAACTTTTGTCTTTATTAAGATGCAACCAATTAACAACTATAACATCCCACCATTATGGCTTCAACATCCAATCTCCAAGTCCAACATGCACATGCCCATTTGCATTTATCACTTGCATACAAATCTTCCATTACCCCATAAATAAATACATTACATCTAAGTCCCAACTCAACATGAAGCAACATGAAGCAACATCTAAGTCCCAACTTAACATCCAAGCTTTAGGCAATAAAAGCATTCTTTAGCAATTTGAGTCAAACTTTAATACCCAAAAGTAGAATTTGGCAACTTTAGTAACTAAAATGCAAACATTAACAACATTAAGAATTTTGGCATGGTTCTAATGAGTGATTAAATCCTTGATGCCTTGAAACGCAAAAGGGTGGTAATGCAAATGAAGGGATGAACACAATTATAACATGTTGTCGACAAAAATTTCCACCATTAGCATAATTGGCGAGAAACATATCATGCTAAAATAACATAACATGCTAACATGTTGTCTACTAAAGAGGGAGGTATTTCAAAGGTTAGTGAGAAACTCATGAACACTTAGCTTGATTGGATTTATTCTCTTAAGAAAAAATATGAAGTTGGCATAAACGTAACATGGTTCGTAACAAAGATCCCACATTTATCACCATTTAGCATGAGACTTAAGAAAGGTGCAACTTTAGTACCAAAAAGGGAAATAACAAAGCCCAACCAACTCTAGCTACTAAAATTAGTTAAAGGCCCAATCAAGAAAATAATAATAATCACATCAACATCAACAATAACACCAATAATAATACCAACAACAACAACAACATTACTAATACCACTAACAACACCCACAACAATAATACCATTTTATTTCAAGGGAAGAATACAAAACATCAACTCAAGTACAACTACTAGCAACCACCAAAAAGGGAACCACGTCACAGCATTCATTTCACAAGCCACAATCGTGTAATGCTTATGATGGCATGCCCCCCTCATGATGCAATTGATGCAATCTCAAATGTGATGCAAGTCATGCCTAGGGATCCCATTCCTATGCAGGTATGCAAGTGCAATTAATTCTACTCCGTTATCAATGTGGAGCCACCTAAGGGATCAAGAGATTGCTCACAGCGACTTCTCCCGCCTCCTACCGCAGCAACTTTGTCCATGCTCGTGCACTCCACCTCCGTGTCCCTAACAACATCATAACGCACACATTCTGATACGACTATTTTGACCGGGCCCAGAGGAGCCAAGTCAAATACGACCAGTCAACCGGCCTACTACGGCCTTGGGCTCCGGCCCAAGGATCTCACAGGCGGGTCGCGCTTCTCCACCCACGACAAAAGACCAAAAGACTGCACACTTCCATAGTGGAGGAAATTATGGCCCGACTTAATGACAATCACTCTCCAGCCATCATGGCTCGCCAATTATGGCCCGACTTAATGGCCATCACTCTCCAGCCATCATGGCTCATTATGGCCCGACTTAATGGCCATAACTCTCCAGCCATCATGACTCGTCAAATATGGCAACCGTCCAATGCAATCACTCCGGTCATCATGGCCCACCCAATATAGCAACCGCCCAAGGCCATCACTCTAGCCATCATGGCCACCTTTATGGCATTCATCCCCTCATCAAAACGAGCGCAATTAGTGGGGTCAACACTTCCCCATTTGCACCTCCCCATGAATGATGGCCATGATGTGACATCATGGCACATTATTAGGATGATTCGCCTATATGAAGGGGGTGACGTCATCCACAGGGGCCCGGATCTTCGCGATCTACAACGGAGGTATCGCATACCCACTCTTACACCTTCTTCCACCTAATATATTTCTCCTCTATAGCTCGGTCCGAGGATTGGTGCTTGGTCTCTCCGCGAACCAAGTCTGATCCCACTGAGCATCTATCAGACCAGATCTGACTTTGGCATCGGAGGGGAATTGGTTGGAACCAATGTCTGACCCACCTGACGAGCTCTCTCGTCTATTCAGGTCCAGGAGATCCGGCGACGCCGAGGCTACCCCTCAGTGTCTTCCCAGCCGGGGCCAAGCGCCTCATCCCTGAGTCCACTCATCTCCACCACCAAGAGGTCGTCGCTCTGCCGAGGCTACCCTTCAGCGAGCCAACGCGAGGATCCGTGCGTCCCTCACCGAGCGACTCTGCCTTCAACAACCCCGAAGGTTGTCGTCCCGCCAAGGCTACACCTCGGCGTACCAAGGAACGGATCCATGCCTTCCTGCCCAAGCAAAAGCGCCATCGATCGAACCCAAGAGTCATCTCCGTCTTACGCGACAGCTACGGCATCCCAGAGGTCCCGTGTGTCCCATTTGACCGCGTTGACCCCGCACCCTCCGGTCAGCAAATCAGCGGTGAGAAAACACCCGTAAACATCTGGCGCCGTCTGTGGGAACGAGTCAACACTCACGCCATCCACGCCGTCGACAATAACTCGTTCCAACTTATTAAAATATTGAAGAGGCCAATTACTGAAGAAACCTCGAAGAGAAACCCTTCCCTTTCGTCCTCTTGTTTCAACAAATTTATACATCGTTTGCTTTATTATTTTAATGCTCACAAAACTTCAACTTATCATGATTCGTTTCTTGCGAGGCTCGGTGACTCTAAGTTCGAGGAGGTCGCTGCTCAGCAATCCTTGAAACATAGTTACAAAATTCACTGCCACTATCGCAGATGGCAGTTCTGCACCTTCGCAATTTCGTGGCCCCAGGGCCGCACAAACAAAGAGTCGTGAAGAACGGTGGGAGAGACCGATCAAAGCATCGAACTCAAACAAAGAGTTCAAGCTCGCCCTCGAAGCCGGATCCGGACTCACTCTAGCGGCGATCAGCCCAAGCTGAGATCGACACAAGATCCGCAGGGTCACCAGTCATCGGCACGATCGAGTCTTGACGATCCATCAATGATTGACAACCAGACTCGTCGATCCAGATCCCAAGCTCTTCGACCCAGAAGAACTGCGGATCCAACGACATCCAAATTTCTTCGATCCAAGTTCTTGAGGCATCAACTGTCGATTCGTCTACTCATCGAACGGCCTTGCCTAGATCCAAGCCAATACAGTCTGAGTGATCTCTTGGTCGGATCTTTGTGCAATGCTATGATCTGATCTAAACGAACCACTGATCGAAGCTCTGAGGGTGCCTCTGATCAATCCCCAAGCGACTCTCCGCATGGATCTGATTCAGTCAAGGCTTCATCTAGACGGACTCGACTTCGATCAGATTTGGCAATCGGAAGTTTCGAAGCGACCAAAGCATCGGATATTCTCCGGTGAAGCAGCCCAGACATTGGATCCTCTCTGACGAAGCGGCCAAAGCGTCGAATCTTCTCCGAACAGGCTACCCAGGAGTCGGATCACCTTCGGTGATTCTGCCAAACTCGCCCCCTCCTTCAATCCAAGCTCGATCAAAACTCACGAGGGTTGTACGAGATTCAACAGAGCTTTCTCCCAATCTCAAGAAGAGCTCCCGAAGCATCGATCCAAGGGGACTCACCGGCTCGTCGACCCAGACCTTTGACGGATCTCCTTAACCCTGTTCTTATAGGTCAACGACGACTCTCCGACCTCCCGTGGGTCGACGATAGCGCATCCACCCATCCTTGTTCGCTGGAAGACGATCAGGGCACGAGGCGACCATGCTTCGTTCATTGGAGAACGAAGCCTCCACGCGTTCTTCGACTAAGCCTGAGTCGATTGGGGTCAACATTCACCACACGATCGAAGCCCCTGTGCACAGATGTGCCATCGAAGAACAGGACTCCGATCAATCGCCGTTGTGCCATCGAAGAACACGACTCTCCGACCTTCAGCGAAGAACACTGTCTCGCTGAGCTCCCAAGCCTCATCGGACCCTCGATCCATCGTAGAGGTGAAGAACCGGCGACCTGTCAACCCATCGGAGGGTCATCGACTTGTCGAGAGCTCTGGCAGTGCCAATCAAGGCTTTATCAGATGCCGATGGCATCGATCAAGGTCGATCCGAGCTCCTTCGACTTGATCTGAGTCGTACAAACCCCGGGGAACTCGATGGCGTCGATCCAAGCTCATCGACCTCCAGAGTTTGTTCAGATCCAACGAAGCTTGCTTGTCGACCTCTAAAGCTCGATGAGGACCATGGAGGCACGCTCTTCGACCATAGCTCCAAAGCTTTGGCGGTGTCGACCCCAGCTCCGATCTGTGGCGTTGATCCTAGTTCTGTAGCATCGACCACGTCTCCGACCTCCTCCGAATCGAATATACTTCCTTCGATCCTCAACAGAACCGACGGGCCGCTCCGATCTTCATCGAGGTGGACAGCGGCTCCGGCGACCTCCTTGCGGGTCGACGGCGATATCCAGAGCTTGATCCGAACCATTCTGCCTCCACAGAGCTTGCCTTGGGTCGATCAGAGTCACCAGGCCTCCCAGAAGATCGGAGTCATGTGGCGTGACATCTGATGCAGACTTGTTGGCAACGAACGAGACCTGCTCATCGATCCTACCAAGCCCATGGATCAGCAGCGCTTATCGAGCCAGCAAAACCAAGTCGTCAAGCCTCACCGAGGCTTGCCTTGGGTCAATCGTAGTCGCAGTGCCTCGACCAATGCTCACCATGCCCTGCGGGGGACAGATCCGAGCCATCTTGGATCGCACAAGATCGTGACGACTCGACTGAGGCATGCAATGCCTCAAGCGAGAGAGATACGATCGCGTCTTCAACCCTCCGAGTTTCATCTCGCTCGAATTTGAGCAACGAGAGAGACTCGAGACCAAGCCACCTTCTCTCAAAGAGCTGCCATCAGCGACCGGGCCCTCGCTTCCGAATCTCGTCGAAGGACGATCCAAGTTCCTGAAGGTTGAAGTGCTGGGCATTCGAATTCAAAATTCGACCAACATCCGAGCCGAGCTCGGAGCTTCCCCGTCAAAAAGGTTAATCTATCCCTTACCTCTTTGCTAAATTAATTGAGGTTTTTTGCAAATACTTTCTTAGTAACCTACCTTCCTTCAAATCTAAGCAAGCATGAGATCATCACCGAAACGCCTCAAGTTCAAGTGGGAGGTTGGCTTGCCAAGATGCCAACGAAGTGGAGCCTCAGATGAAGAAGCGGGCTCAGGTTGTCTCCTCCGTCGCTCGACCCTGGGAGTTGATTTCCGATCAAAGGGGACGTCCGATCCGAAGAATCCCAACCTATAGAGTTGGCGTCCGACCCATGAAGTTGACTTTCAATCCTCGGGGGCGAGCGAGGCCGACCCCCGAAGCTGACCCGTCCGACTAACCTGCGCCTCGAGTTACCCACTTTCCAGACCGACCTGGAGGAAGACCATGCCACCCTCAGTCCAATCAAAGAAGAGACGCCTCGGAACTGCTCGAACACTGGGATCAGCATCCTCATTAGTTTGTGCAACATGCTCTCCTTACCGACGGGACTCGGCAGAGCATACCTAACATACCTGGCGTGCCCCTGCAGTCGGGTTTCTTCCCATCAGGCCCGGCCGCAAACATGTTCATTTTCATGCACAAAGAGCTCAAATCCCTTCAGCAACAGACCAAGAGCAGTCGACTTCAGAGGCAGCGAGCCGAGGAGGTATACATGCTCCGTACCAAGCTCAACAACGCTTCCTGATGGGTCACACGAGACGCCAAACCACCACCCACACCTACAAAAGCTTAAAGTCCCCTCTGTTCACCATTTGCTTCGGAATAAAGTACGAGATAGGGTGGACTGGGATCAAGCTATTGCCGAGATCTCATGTGACAGATGAAGCTCGGAGGTCAGTTCGATCCTGGCACCGTCTTTGTCTGATGACTCATGGGTTGATTTCTATTGAAGCCTCATCTTGCTGAGCAATTGAGCCTCCCACATGCCACTGTCAAAGCTCGAATCTGAACTTCGACCAAGCTAGGATCATCCGAAGTGACCAAGCTTCGACCATCCAAGCAAGGAGTTCTTCCGAACTCGGGCAGTCCCGCTGGAGCCGACCAAACCACCCTCCATATACTTTTCCGACCGCCGAGCGAGGTTCTGCAAATATTCGAGCGAGCCGAGCTCCGAGCTCAAGGCCCGTCCAAACTTCTGCGCCACCTAGCCGAGCGAGCTGAGCTCCAAGCTTCGAGGTCAAGGCCCATTCCTCCTCAACCTCGACTGTGATCACTGCTTTTACAACTGTCCAGCGATCCATGAAGGGATGTGCTTCATGTTGGACGACGGCGGTAAGAACGTCTGCTACATCCAGTTCCCCCAGTGCTTCAAGGGCTTCGACCCCCTAACAACCAAGCTGCGGCTCGGATCTTCCATCCGAGCTTTTCTGCCGACCTCCAGACCACCGACCAGATCTGAGAAGCTTGGCTTGCTCCAGCCAAGCTAGGGGCTCTGATGTTCCTCTCCGAGCAACTTTGCAAAGGAACCGAGCTGCTCTCACCTTCGTCCTGCCCGACCAAGGCAACTACATAGCACCTTCATGTTGAGGTCGCTGCGAGGATCGAAGAGCATGCAGAGCTTATAGGGTAACCCCTGTCGGGCCCCACCAACCAATCCGGTTAAGCTACTCATCCAGACTACGTTCGGATATCCGAACAGCCCTTCAGAAGGGCCGCCAAAGCTACCGCCAGACGAATGGCCCAGAGCCGAGACACCGCATGCCAGACGTATCTAATGCTGGATGAGTTCGCTCCCTGATCTCTCTACTCCCAGCAAATCTATGTGGCCTCGAAGAAAATCCCCCATCACATCTTTCTTCAACAGAATAAGAAGTGTGATCAGATCAAAACCACAAGCTTTGACGGCAGTTCTCAAGTCAAGGCACCCGTCCGATCCAGCATAGTCCGAGCTCAAAGCCGAGTTGCCAGCCATGCCGAGCTCTCTTCGCAAGCCGGGCCGAAGCACAATCGTCCGAGTGCAAGCATCCAAGCAGCTCCTCCGACCGTGGCCGCACCGATCTGGCCAAAGCATAGTCGTCCGAGTTCAAGTGTCCAAGCAGCTCCTCCGACCGTGGCCGAGCCGATCTGGCCGAAGCACAGTCATCCGAGTTCGAGCATCCAAACAGCTCCTCCGACCGTGCTGCTGGGCCCCCGCTTGCCGAACTGCTCCCGCATCCACCCGAGCCGGACGAAGAAGTTGTCGAACGCCACCATGGAACCTTCAAAAGTCTTCGCAAGGTCTTCACCCCTTCGTCGTCCATAAGTCGAGGGGAAATCCCCCCCGCAACCGAACGAAAGGATCAGTTGTAAGGCTGGGGGTAACTCCCCCAGCTGGCTGATCACTCGGTTGACCATAAAACTGGGGGTCGCCTCCCCAGCGGGCCAATCGACCCGTCGATCGTAAGGCTGGGGGCAACTCCCCCAGCGGACGGACCAGATCGACCGTAAGGCTGGGGCAACTCCCCCAGCTGGCTGATCACTCGGTTGACCATAAGACTGGGGGTCGTCCCCCCCAGCGGGTCAATCGACTCGTCGATCGTAAGGCCGGGGGCAACTCCCCCAGCGGACCGATCATATCGACCGTAAGGCTGGGGGCAACTCTCCTAGCGGGCCGATTACTCAATTGACCATAAGACTAAGGGGTCGCCCCCTAGCGAGCCAATCGACCCTTCGACCGTAAGGCTGGGGGCAACTCCCTCAGCTGGTCGATGCACTCCTTCGTCGGCCGTAAGTCGAGGGGCAACTCCCATTGCCACCGAACGAACGAGATCGATCGTAAGGCTGGGGGTAACTCCCCCAGCAGGTCGACTCACTCCTTCGTCAGTCGTAAGTCAAGGGACAACTCCCATCGCCATCGAACGAACGAGATCGATCGTAAGGCTGGGGGCAACTCCCCCAGCAGGTCGACCCACTCCTTCGTCGATCGTAAGTCGAAGGGCAACTCCCCTCGCCACCGAACAAATAAGACCGGTCGCAAGCCTGGGTACAACTCTCCCAGCTGGCCGACCAGACTCCTTCGTCGGCCGTAAGTCAAGGGGCGACTCCCCTCGCAACCGAACGAATCTCGGATCGACATCTTATTGTCACTAGTCAACTCTGCAAGTCGGACCAATTTTACAAAAGGAGCCACTTCTCCCCCTTATACTACATCTCCCGACCTCCACCTCAATAATGGTAGAGCTCGGAAGATGGGGCAATTGATACGACTATTTTGACCGGGCCCAGAGGAGCCAAGTCAAATACGCCCAGTTAACCGGCCTACTACGGCCTTGGGCTCCGGCCCAAGGATCTCACGGGTGGGTCTCGCTTCTCCACCCAAGACGAAAGCCCAAAAGACTACCCACGTCCATAGTGGAGGAAATTATGGTCCGACTTAATGGCCATCACTCTCCAGCCATCATGGCTTGCCAATTATGGCCCGACTTAATGGCCATCACTCTCCAGCCATCATGGCTCGCCCATTATGGCCCGACTTAATTGCCATAACTCTCCAGCCATCATGACTCGTCAAATATGGCAACCATCCAATGTAATCACTCCGGCCATCATGACCCACCCAATATAGCAACCGCCCAAGGCCATCACTCTAGCCATCATGGCCACCTTTATGGCATTCATCTCCTTATCAAAACGGGCGCAATTAGTGGGGTCAACACTTCCCCATTTGCACCTTCCCATGAATGATGGCCATGATGTGACATCATGTCACATTATTAGGATGATTCGCCTATATGAAGGGGGTGACGTCATCCACAGGGGCCCGGATCTTCGCGATCTACAACGGAGGTATCGCATACCCACTCTTACACCTTCTTCCACCTAATATATTTCTCCTCTATAGCTCGGTCCGAGGATCGGTGCTTGGTCTCTCCGCGAACCAAGTCTGATCCCACTGAGCATCTAGCAGACCAGATCTGACTTTGGCATCGGAGGGGAATTGGTCGGAACCAATGTCTGACCCACCTGACGAGCTCTCTCGTCTATTCAGGTCCAGGAGATCCGGCGACGCCGAGGCTACCCCTCAGCGTCTTCCTAGCTGGGGCCGAGCGCCTCATCCCCGAGTCCGCTCATCTCCACCACCAAGAGGTCGTCGCTCTGCCGAGGCTACCCTTCAGCGAGCCAACGCGAGGATCCGCGCGTCCCTCACCGAGCGACTCTGTCTTCAACCAACCTCGGAGGTTGTCGTCCCGTCGAGGCTACACCTTGGCGCACCAAGGAACGGATCCATGCCTTCCTGCCCAAGCGAAAGCGCCATCGATCGACCCCAAGGGTCATCTCCATCTCACGCGACAGCTACGGCATCCCGGAGGTCCCGTGTGTCCCATTTGACCGCGTTGACCCCGCACCCTCCGGTCAGCAAATCAGCGGTGAGAAAACACCCGTAAATACATTCCATATTCCACATATAACCAACAACACATATAAGTTTCCAACCACGATGTTTCACCCATGGTTCTCATTTCAACACAAACAAATTTTCCAACATTATCATTTGCCCATAGCCAAATTAAGCAAAGCAATTCTCTTGTGCATACTTACGTCCATACAAACAATTCTACAAACACATGGTGAGCATGATGACAAAATAATGAATTCAATTGCAACGACATAAACTACATGAACCTAATAGCAAGTTGATACAACATGAAGCAACATAACAACATAACAACATAACAATATTACCTAACAAGATGAAGTAACATAACAACATAGGCAACATGAAACAACATGAAGCTATTAGCAAGATATCAACTTGTTAGTATGTTGATTGATCTAACAACCACTAATGGCAAGATGGCAAGATAACGACTTGGTAAAACATTTATAGCATGTTGATTAACCCATTCTTATTCTTATCATACTTGTTCATTCTCATCTTGCTTGTTTATTTTAACAAGTTAGTGAAACTTGACAGGTATGCAACATACAACAATTGGAAATGCTTGTTTGGAATTAAAGTTAGTATTGTCTCTTTTTTCATACTTGACTTCATAAAAGCATTTCTACAAACACATGGTAGGCATACTAACATAATCATTAATCCCATTGAAACAACATTAACTAATGGCATGATACAACTTGATAAACTTGGAAGGCATTTCTACAAACACTTGGATGGCACAATAAACATGATCATTATTTCAATTGAAGACAACACAATTAGTAGCAAGATAGCATCTTAATACATTAATTCAATTAAAGTCAACCCAAGAGTAGTAGCAAGTTTGCAACTTGAGAGAGAGTTGATTTAATCCATGGCATGAAAAGAATTGCATATTCATAAATAAAGCTACTTCCTTAATATGCTTGGATGAAATAATATAACATACTATAAGGAGATGGTTTCCTACCTCAATACTTGGGATGAAGTCTTTTCTTAATTCCATGAAGCTCCTCCATCAACTCCATCTTCAAGCTCCATCACAAAAGCTCACAACTTGCCCTTGAAACGTCCTCTCTAAAGTTTCCAAAATGACCCACATGTACCCAATGACGAAAAGGATGACAATAGAAGATGCAGAGTGGAGGTGGAGAAGCCCTTTGGGTGTTTGGACACCCAATACTCCCCCTTGGAGAATTCGGCCATGGCATGAAAGGAGGGATGGAAGAAAGAAAAGAAAAAGGAAGAAAAGATATGAATGGGAAGATATTTTCCCAAGAGCTTTCTACAGACTCCTAACTTATCCTAT
This sequence comes from Scilla litardierei, assembly GCA_030789695.1. NCBI lineage: Eukaryota > Viridiplantae > Streptophyta > Magnoliopsida > Asparagales > Asparagaceae > Scilla > Scilla litardierei. The sequence continues at coordinate 12,280 of JAULAV010006017.1, forward strand.
AAGCCATGCCAAATATCAAATGACCCAACTACCCCTCGCATATTCAAGTATTTACAAGTATGCCATTCTCTACACTCTCATCTTACTATACACACAACCCATTCTCAATTACAAGTATGCCATTCCTATACACCTCATACTACTATACATACACACTCACCCATTATTACAATAATGCCACCCTCTACTAATAATGAAAACAACAACAATCATAATAATAACATTCCACCAATACTAACACTACCACTAACACTTACAACAACAATACTATTAACAACACAATAATAATAGCACACTACTATCATCATCAATAACATGTCACCACTAATACTCAAGGCCATATAAACATAATCAGCCCAACCATACTAGTACCACACACTATTAGCACATTAATACTAATACACCATGCACCACCATATAAACTAATATTCATACATTAACAACACATTATAAACCACTTAGGCACTTAAGTCAATCTCATACATGATACCATAGGCATCCGTATACACATACACATATCCATTACCATACAAATATCCATACCATACAGTACAAATATCCAATACACTATTCATTACCAAGCTTCAATGCAAATATTCAATACAAAACAATTATCCAATACACTTCATATATATCAAGCTCATTGCACCAAGCAAAACATACAAACCAAATAGGAATCCAAATACTTCAGTACTATACTCACATACATGCAAATACACCCACATATAATATCTCACACATATATGCATTACAGCAACACACTACACACAAATTTCTTTCTCAACATTTCCAATTACACTTTCCTACAAAAGAACAGGCCCTTACGCACAGTGTTCACCAATTACCACCCAGAGGCCAGAGCAAAACGGCGGGTTCGCCAAGCACTTCTTCTCTTCCCCGAGTTGATTTTTACGACGGTTCCGATTGCTGAACGCTCCTCTCTCTGCATCTTCTCTCGATCAGGATCCCCCCCCCCCGGTTAAGTAATTATTTCGAATCCGATCACTATTACCCTCGGAAGACATCGAGATTTGTGTCGCTCGCTCGCGTTCCCTGGACCTCGAGATCTCTATTGGATTGGGGGTTCAAATTTGGGATTTTTGAGGGCAGATCAACTTATTCGGGCACCGATACCTGCGGTCTGCCCCTCACCCCCACAAAAGAAGCTCAGGAGGTACTTCTTCTATCGCTCTCTCGCTCTCTCACATATGAATATTTGATCATTCTGAGTCGAATATTTCCGATGCAATCAATTTTCCTCACGCAATTAACCCACTTAGTGTGAATGAGTTGACACAATTTTTAAAACAAGAATAAGGTTCACAATTATTCATGCCAATTGAATAAACAAGAAAATAATGAAATATATAGAAAGATTACTGTTTTATAATATATGCGTGGGGGCATAATTTGATTGTCAACATGTCCCACTACAAAGCTTTTAGTTTTATCATTATCGACAACCTTTGCTTTTATTATATAGGGAATTGGTGGACATAGAGCTCTTTCTTATTCTATTGGGCAGTGACACGATTAATCCTTAGAGTGCCATTGCATTAGGGAAGAATCTTTGTTTGAATTGGATTTGTTACGATAAGATCGGACCACACGAGAATCAAATTGATGTGGATATAAACTCAGTTGGAAGCTTATCTAGCACCAACACTTAAGCCAACGGGTAAAGGCATAATCATCTGTTATATCCATCACATTTCTCTGATTTATCAAATCTGTAACTATTCTCACGCATAAATGACCCTAATAATTCTCTCCCATCATGTCCGTTCCATCCACAAGAATTACATGCCTAATATGGTTTGACACAAACAACATATGCTTCACCAACAACCCCTCAAACTTGGATGGCACATAAGAGTGCTAACACATAAATGATTCAAGCTTCCAACACATGTGGGTCTAAAGCGGCTTTGTTGGGTCGCATATCATTCTCTAAACTCCCCCGTAGGCCATAACCGAGCTCAAGTGCGACTTGTTACGACAGGATCAATTCTTATGAGAGTCAAATTTGTGAGGATACGAACTAAGTTGGAACCATATCTAACCCAAAAGCTTAAGCCATTCATGAGTAGATGACCAGCTATCTATTTATGTCCATCACCTTTCTTTAGTTTAACCGATATGGATCTATTCTCGAACATGCATTACCTTAACAAGATCTATTTATGTCCATTACCTTAACATGACCAGCTATCTATTTATGTCCATCACCCTTCTTTAGTTTAACCGATATGAATCTATTCTCGAACATGCATTACCTTAACAAGATTGATTGTTAAACGATGGATGCTTTTCCGAGTAGTGCTTGGTGATCCTTTATAATCAACAAAAGTTTTAGTTACGATGATATATCATATCGAACAAGTTAGCGGTTTTGATTGTGTGTCTACAAGGATGGAAATAGTATTGGTGGTGGTGGTCTATATTAGTTCACCAGCATTAAGTATGATATATTCATAACTCATTTCATGTTAGGCTTAAGGTGTAACATTGTCTGGTTACCAAATAATTTTGGTGCATTGCTCAATTGTCTTCCTTTCATGCTGGGATGAATATTTGGTGATTTTGATATTTGAGGGAACGTTGATTTGTATCATATTTAGGTATGACATCTTGAAACAAGTTGTTATCATATTGTTGTTCTGGGTCTTTTGGAAACTTCATGGATATCTTTTGTTGAGGGATGATTTGGTGTCATAATTATTTTTGAATGAAACCTTATAAGATTACTATTATTTTGATTTTTTTCAATATCACTTTTTAATTTATCTTTATGTTCTTTTACCATTGTCATAGTTATTTTTTCTTCATTTTAGATTCATGCTGCTCCTTAGACTTATTAATTAGTGCATCTTGTAAGGGTCCATGTGTGTAATGTTCTTTCAAGGTGAAAAGAAATTTTGAACATTGAAACCAATGTTACAATGTATATGGATAGAAGTGTGTACTTGAAATGCTTTCTCAAATTGTCATAAGCTAGGACTATGATATGAAAGAGCAGAAACTGCGCGATGATTTGGAATTAAGCAATGTGTATGGCTTCTATGTTAGAAATTAAAGTACAAATTCCTTAAATTTGCTTAGTTTATTTGGCTTTTTGGTGTGAGAAGTTCTCCACTGTATGTTTAAGACATATTGATTGATGATTGCAATTTTTTTTTAAAATTACATCTGCATCAAACGTGCTTGAAGTCTAGTATTGTGTGTATGTATACTTGGATATGTATTGATCACGTTGGCTTCATACCTAATTCATTTATTAATTGGATCATATGAAATGGGTTGGATCTTATACTACGGATCTGATCCAGGCATATGCAAACCCATTTTGTTGTATTTGGTCCGTGTTGCTACGGATCTGATCCAGGCATATGCAAACCCATTTTGTTGTGTTTGGTCCGTGTTGAGTTAGGTCAGGACCTGTCCCATTGACAGCCTACTTCTTAGATCGTTTCTCTCTCATATATTCTCTCGTCTCTCTCCCTCTCTCCACTGGTCCATCTTTAGAAAAGAACATATTTCTTCTATTTTCTTTTATTCACCTCATATTTTATCCTTTGCTATTTATCAATATGACTTATTTTTAATTACAACATCGTAAGATTTTTTTAATGGGTTCTTGCGTTATGCATGTTTGAGCTTGCTGTAACTTGTCAAACTTACATTTTGATGGGATTTTTCTCCATTTTTTGAGCGTTTGATATAGATTAAACGGCTATTTACCTGGAAATTTTGTGCAAGGAAATTCATTTGGGACTTCAATATTTGATTTGGGGCCATTGATTTTTCTCCAATCTTGATGATTGATTGTAGGGATTTGGGTTTTAGAACTGAACAGTGACATTTCTTGTTTGGTTGCATGGATCAGAAAGATACACTTTTTAGTACTTACTCTATTTTGATGCACCCTGAAATTATATTATTTCATAGAAATGTGAACTCTTGCCTGGATACTACACATTTGGTCATCTGGATAAAATTTCTAGATGTTTTTAACTTTTTAACACCTTATTTAGATCAGATGTTCCTGTTTCTTTAGAAATATTTTTTGGTAATCCAAATTTTTTTGGATAGTGAATGAAAACAAAAATGAATAGAGAAACTTCAGCTTTATATGCTTACAACAGTACATAAGAGTTGACAATATGATTCCAAATCCAAAATATACATACATAGACATAATATTCACAATGCCCACGTCAATTTTTGTGCTTTGTATAATAAGAACAAATTTCCAAAAATAATTTCCAATAGCTATACTGTTCGAAGGTTAAAAAACCATGTCCAAAATTTTCATTCATCATCTAGTTTTGCTACAAAATCTTCCCTTATAGCCCTGAAACATTACCAGCATCAACAACATAAACATAGGCCAAAGAAAAACATAAGCAACAGAATGTGATTTAAAAGTTTGATAGATGTAGTGAGAAAATCAATTAGGGTGAGGGGGAAAAGAAACAAAACATGTCTTTACTCAATAATACAAGACCTTACTTTTTCACTCTAAATAATCACACCAATCTCAATCTTATCTTTCTCTTCTATGTTCATGGCAAACTCTTCATATTTTATCTTTGAAGTTTGAGATATGATCAGAACTGATATTTCTGGAACATGTATGATATATGGGAGAGCATTTGAGCTACATTCCCATGTGATGTCATATTAGTATATGTATGCCATCTTGTCTTTTTATTCATATCATTTGCTTTTATGCACTCTATTGATGAAGGGCCCAATTATTGTAATTTATTTAGTGCATCTATTCTTTTTACTCCTGACAATACCAAGTTCTCTCATGTTTGTAAGCTAATTCAGGGTCTCAGACCTCACAACATGTAGTGTTAGAGTCATATTTTTAGTACTGAAATTGCTATAAGCCCAATCTAATATAGTAATGTTGAATTTTTTTATTCATATCATTTACCAATACATCTGAGCAGGATCTCTACAGGTGAAGAAAACCCTCAAGCAAAATTTGCTTTTAGAGAGTAAACACTATTTTAAAGTGATCATTACGAGAAATGGAGACCAATGGAGGCCGGAAACTAAAGATTGCCATCATCCATCCTGATCTTGGAATAGGTTTTCTCCTCCTTAAACTTATTGTTATTATTATATTTTATTGTTACCTGATCTTGATTATTTTTTCATCAGTAAAGTAGCAAGGTTGGCTTCAGAGAGCCAAATACCTTTGCAAATTCATAAACTGTTTCAAAATCAGGATATCCTTTTTTTGTCATTGGATTTCTTTTAGCCCTATATTATATCCATTCTTTTGTGTCCATTTATCATTAAGGCTTAGATCATATTACTGAGAATAGCAGAACAAATTGCATGTGTAATCAACTGACATATTCATCTCGTGGAAACCATGAATGCTGATAACTTAATTGAAATCTAGCTGATAGGCATTCCACTTCTGACTTAATAGATCATATTATCTAGACCATTATGTCATGGACCTTCTTTGGAACTCAACTCCTTTAAGCTTTAGTGGATTTTAAAGTATGTATCTTTTCCTTTATTGTGAAACCATTTTTAAAATTTCAAATCATTTGAGTGGTTTAAGAATCACAAAGTTATCTTTGAAAGTGCATTTACTTGTGGAAACCTAATTAAGGATCTAGTTGGATTTCCTTGATTTTCTTTCACTGTTGAGCAGAGCAGCAAGTACAAACCACTTTTGGAACTGCTAATTTACTTGAACCAAATTCTCGAAATTGTCTTATGTTCATTGACCGTGCCCATGAGGCTGTTGTTTACCTCTTTGGTTTTTCTCAGTTCTTTGGTTCTCTTTTTTGTGTTTTCTATTACTTAGTGTTCTATTTTACAGAGTAAAATTCATCTTCAGATGTTCATGAGCCTGTAAGACTTTACTTTCTGGTTTGAAGGTGAAAACTTATCTTGTCGTTGGATTTATATCTGTCATGGTTTTTCATAATCTGGATCCAAACAGATTATTTGGAGACACTAGTTCTGCATTGAGAACTACTCACTTGTCATGTTGCAAACTAGAGTGCAGTCTGTATTGGCAAGAAAGCTCCCATTGAGATTCATTTTTACCTATTTTTGTGGGGTAATGGTCTCTCTTCCTGTTAGTCTCTATGGTTCCCATAATGGTTGTTAGAGTCCCTATAAATGCCATATTCTTGGGGAAAAGGGATACTTGTGCATATACGTAATGTATGTATGTGGGTTTTTTTTTGATACATCGGAAAGAAGTGTATGTGGGATATTAGTGAATATAAGTTGTGTATATGCGTGTGTAACTGCTTTGGAAAAAAGACACTATGTAGCACGAGTTATGTGTTTTAGCATGTGCATGTGTGAGGGTATGCATATATGTATATTTATTTCGTATGTATGTGTCTGTGTATGCATATATGAATGTAAGTATGCATAAACACATTATATAATACTAATTTATGAAGAGATTAATGGGTATTGTTCCGTATGACAATATCTGATCATTTTTGTCTATGGTAGCCGAGATGTTTACACTTTTTGGATGATCATATTTGTTCATGTAGATCTTCATGCTAAAAAACTTAGGTAAACTTATAATCTTATCTTTTTGCAAGCTCTTAACCTATCAATATAGGGCTGAAAAAATCATTAAATTTTGCAACCACTTGATGCAAGAAAGGTAATATGCAAAACACAAGATTGTTGGTATATCTATGTTTTAGGGCATGTATATCCATATGAAAGATGCTAATCATCCGAAAAAGGGGTGGACATTTTGGCCATCATCCGGGGGAATTCATCAATGCCACTCAAAATGCTAATATCCATTGACATCATATATTGATAATCATACAAATATTATTTGATAACTCATTACGCTCTATGACATGTATTCCCTTGTGGGACGATATGGGGTCGAACATCCCTATTGTGTGAGGGGATTTTTTCATTAGAAACATAGTGGCCTAACTATGCCTCATAACGACTTGGGCTCGAGACACATAAAGACTACGATGTCTTGTTGTGATTAGGCATGCAACGAGTTTACCTCCTTTTATGGGAGCTTCATTCCCCACCATAATGGGGTTATTTTCCGGTTGGGAGTTATGATGTAAGCCTACAAGCCTTTCTCAAAAAGAAAAAAAATTTAATGAGAATCAATTACTCATCATATCCTTAAAATTAATGAAGATTGGTTCCATTATTGAGATGTCTGGTAGACATAGGATCATATAGTTGATTGTTACCAAATAAATAATTCACACAAACTAAAAAGTTGGCATGCCCATTCGTGTCCATGACACACATGTCCCTCCTTGCCCAACACTTTGCTTATGTTTATTGTTAATACTTTACCAAAAAAATACACAAGACGAATGTGCTATACATTTCATAAAAACTATTTGTTTTTATAAATTTCTTGTATGTGCAAACACTATCTCAAGCGACATGACATCTCCTTCCTTTACGGGAGGTCATGGTTTTGAATATTACCATTAGTAATGTGGAAGGAGCAAACTAAAAATGGAGGATGCAACGACTTGGGTCGATGCATGGAGGCTACACGGACGCTAGAACGGTTTGTGGAGCCTCGTTGTGATTTGGACGCACACGGGGTTCATTCTTTATTTACGGAGGCATGTGTAGCATGGACACACCTATCAAAAAGCTAGGTCATGTCCAACACAAATCAGACACACATATTCTATGTATTTTTCAGAAGTTACAGTGTGTTGGCATCCTGTGTCCATGTCAGCTTGGTTGTGTCTATGCAACATAGATGGGTGCTTTCCCTCACCATAGTGGAGATTTCTTTTCCTTGTTGGGGTTACGATGTAAGCCTATGTGCCTTTCTTCCAAAAAAGTTGTAAATACAATTATGTAAGTTGTATATACAATTATTTATGTTATCAATGCATATATTCATTATACAATAAATGTGTAGTCCTGCCCATATCTTTTTTGAGAAATTCCTTGTATGAAATAAGGGACCCGGTATTGTGCACCAATGCGGCAGCTGTATCCTTGTCGACAAATAAGAGTTAGGTAGTTTTGTCATGAAAAGATGGAGGGAAGGCAGACGGCTAGAAAAATGAGGAAAGGATGATTGATTCCTTTCTATTGGCCTTTAATAACAAGACCCGTCAATTCTTGGTATATTTTGTGATTGATATTTGATATTGTTATCGTGTTATGAGGATGTATCTTCAATAGATCTTGAGCTGTGTCCTGCATAATAAGAGAAGCACTATTATTTTTATGCAGGTGGAGCTGAAAGATTGATCGTGGATGCAGCAGTTGAACTAGCAGCACATGGCCACAATGTTCATGTTTTCACAGCACATCATGAAAGAAATCGTTGTTTTGAGGAGACAGTTGGAGGTAAGAATTTTGTGAACCTTTATCCCTTAGAAATGGGAGATTCAATGAACAAATTCACTGTTTTGCTAGTGTTTCTTGAATCGTGAGAAAAGAGGATGCATGCAACATGTATCAGGTGCTATATCATTTGATGGCTTATTTTATGTTGATTCTGAAGAAAGTGCTTACATCAGAGCCCTAACACGGGCATGGTCTTAAACCAATAGATGTTTACATATGTCCTTTAATTCGAAACGTTTTTGGATTATATATGGCGTGTTATTCTGAGATAGTATTCGTGTGCATGTTTATAAATTTGCATTGTTCTTCTGATAAATGTTAATGCTTTGTTATCTATAGTAAATCTACTTCTGCAGTTTATATACTAAATTTTTGACACTGTAGTGCATGTATGCAAGAAAATTAGCAACATTTTAATGAGAAAAGAACTATTAAGATGGGAAATATGCGATTCCATTGATTTGAGCAAGAGAACTTTAAAAATAACAGTAGTAGTAGTAGTAGTAGTAGTATTATTATTGGTGGTGGTGGTGTAATTGTTATCATTATTTGTAAGAAACATTATTCTTAATAGAATTTTTACATATAGAATGGCGAACAGGTGTGAAGTTATACATATTAAGAAACATTTGTCCTTTTAATTTACCTGCATTGGACAAGTGGATGGGACACTGACACTAAATTGCATATCCCATCAATCGGTCTGTGTGATGTATCTGTTAGATGCTCCTCTCTGTGGTATAGATACCCCTATTTAATTCCTCTTTTGAGCTGAGATGGTTTATTTGGTCATTGCACCTGTTGAGTAAGTATAAGTGTTTTCTTCTGTATGTTGTACAGGTCCTTTTCCAGTTACAGTGTATGGTGATTTCCTGCCTCGCCATATTTTCTACCACTTCCATGCAGTGTGCGCATATCTTCGTTGTATCTTTGTTGCTTTTTGCGTTCTTTTCTTGTGGCCCTCATTCGACATTGTGCTGGCTGACCAGGTCTCTGTAGTCATTCCCCTTATGAAAATTAGAAGATCTGCAAAGGTAATTTCTACATGTTGTGCTTTTGTTCCAATTAGTTTGGGTGCATGCAACTTCGTGCTGTCTAGTACTGCCCACTGCCACCACCAGAACACCTCATTGAAAGAACGAAGCGCCCGCGCACAACCAACCAGAACACAAAACCACTTGCATAATCTGTATTGTCAGGGGCTGAGCTACATGGGGGCAAAGGGGGCAATTGCACCTACTGAGTTAAAAAGTTACATTGTATGGATATTATAGTGCCTAATCAAGATTTAGCATGTGCACCCACATTAATTCTCTTTGCAGGACAATTAGTAGTTTTCCATAAACAAATAAAAGTTAAATGGAAAAAAGCCCAACGGATATCTCTCTTTACATCTATTTAGTGGGGTCAGCGTTTAAACGTAATTAGGATCTTCTCATGCAATGGTCAAATTGAAAGCTCAGAATTCATCTAATACAGAACCATGCATTTATGTCGTAGAAAAAACCCCTTCATATTCTTATCTTCATTTTATTTTATTATTTTCTTCTTTGCAAATTTAGAAAAGGAAACCCTCAGCTGAAGAAGGAAGAATTGAAAGAACTTTTTACTGAGATTAAAAAGCAATTTCATCAAGTTTTTTTATTTGTAAACTTATCTATTTTCTTATTAATTTATTGATAACTTTTTATTGCTTTGTTGTCCTTACCTCCAATGATCCTTCTTCAACAAGTTGAATCTCGCAACATATTCATTTGCTAAACTTCTTAATGGATTCTATAAATGTTAACATTCAAATAGATAAATCTTCTTGGTTTTCTGTTTGCAACTACTTTAAAAATGATCCTAGTAGGTTATATCTTTGGTTCTTTTTTTTTGAATTATACAAATAATAATGACTTCTTTCATTTCTCACTCCAATTTTGTGTACTTATTCCAACATTTCTGGTATTTTAGAAGCTTCATTGCATGAATTTCCATTCTCTGTTACTCTTGTGTCCATTGTTCTTTTCACATATCAGATTATTAGATTGCTGAAATTTTACTATATGTAAAGAGCAAATGCTACTTATGCTATGCTTTCTTTTTTCCCTTTTGTTTCATTTTTCCCCTTAAAAATGCATATCACAATAAAACTATGAGTTTTGCAATTATACTCTTCTTTTTTGAAAAATAAAAGATTTTTCCTTAATAAGTTTTGTCCCCACTCGTGAGAGTTTTTTTTGGCTCTGCCACTATGTGTTGTGTATTTCCCTTTTTTATGCACCCAACATAGCCATAATTTTCTGATGATTGTGACTAAAGTCTGCCATAGTGTCTAACTAATTATGGAGATGTTTTTGAAATGTGATAATCCTTTTAATGAGTTCTATCTCTCCAGATAATATTCTACTGTCATTTTCCTGATTTGTTGTTAGCACAACGAACAACGATGGTCAGGAGGTTATACCGCAAACCAATTGACTTGCTGGAAGAGGCAACTACTGGTTAGTTTGATCTGCATTCCTTCCTTCTCTAAGAATTTCTACTCTTATGATGTAAGATACATTTTAACTGAAGTCCATTGTCTTCATCGCACTTGGTCATATGAATTTTTCGATCCGTGATTAATGATTGTTGCAGGTAAGGCAGATCTAATACTCGTTAATAGTGGTTTTACTGCATCTACATTTGCCAAGACATTCTCAGGACTTCATTCAAGAGGAGTTGGGCCATCTATTCTTTACCCAGCAGTCAATGTGGACCAGTTTCACGGACCATGTTGTTATAAGTAACTTCCATGCTTGTATATATCTTATTATCTTCTGTGATTGAATGCGTGATCCACTTAGAAATATAACAAATAGGATCGATATATTTTAGCTGATGTAGTTTTCATTCTTCAGGTTGAATTTCCTTTCTATCAATCGGTTTGAAAGAAAAAAGAACCTTCAACTAGCGATTGCTGCATTTGCACTGCTTCGTTCCTTGGAAAGTACTCTGGTTGGCAATTGTTTATCTGAAGCTACCTTGACAATTGCAGGTGATTGCTTTTATCTCTAAATTTTTCTCTTGGTTGCAGCCTCAACTTAGTTCATCAATTAATATTTTGCTAGAAAGGCAGGGAGACACATTCTGATGTACGGCAGGTCAAAGTTTAGCGCTGATGCATTTTAATGTGATAGTTACCTGACAACCTTGAAGATTGTTTTAAGTTCTAACCAAAAGTTGTTATTTAATATAACATGACTTAGCGCCTTCAAATTGACCAAGGTTTGATTTTTGAGGTATTAATAGAGATCCAATTTGAAATTGAGTCTTTTTAAATTTATTTTACATTTTATATTTGAGGTAGGGATAGAGTTTTGAGTCTTTTGAGTCTTCTAGTTTTATTAAGTCTTTAGTTATTTTATTTATGATAGATTTTGAGTCCTTTTGAGTTTTTTTATTTATTTTGAGTATTTTAGTTATCTTAGAATTTTATCACATATTGGATGTGAGTTTTGAAAGACAACTTATATGCGTATATAAAAGTCACAAACTTATTTATCTTATAGATGAATGAAGAATTAAAATTTTGATGTAAACGTCTAGTTTCTCCATAAAAATCAAATCTTTTACATTGGTGTGTGAGTGTGGGCTTGGTTGTCATGGATAAAGGTCTGAAAAATCTCCGCATGCAACACATGCGAGTCAGTTATCGTTAGATTTTTGGGGTGCGAGCTCCAAAAGGTTGTCAACTTCCCAACTTTTCTTCTTTTCCAAATCCACACATCTCTTCATGTGTTAGTTCTGCATCAAACTTGGTATCAAAGCCTAAAAACTAGTTCGTCTTCTTCTTTTCTTTTTTGCCTCATTGAATTTTTAAGTTAGAGATAAAAGGAGAGAAATCAAAAAAATAAAAAAAATAAAAAAAATAAAAAAGCAAAAGAGATAAAAAATTCAATAAAAAGAGAAGAAAAAACAAATAAGAAATTTTCGGAAAAAGATAAATTTTTGAAAAAAAAGAAGAAAGAAAAGAAATAGAAAAATTGAAGTAAATTAAAAAACCCCAAACCCTAACCCTAAATCAATGCTGTCGCATCTACTACCATCGTCATCATGCATGAACCACTCCACTATCACCTCCACATCTCACACCCCTTGAGAGCCCCCACCGCCTCCTCTAGTGACTGTAATCGTCGCCATCACCATGGAGCTTCCTACTCATCGTCGTCATCGTCGCATCTGACGATGGCATCCCTTGCCGACCCCTCCATCAGGTGTGCCTCGTCAAGATGAACACCCAACCCGAGTCAACGAAGAACGCTGATAAATTTGGCCGAAAAATCCATTGATGCCAAATTATTACAGCAACGGCTCTAGTGAGCCGTTTCTCTTGTCGAGCGATGTCAAACTCAACTATCGATATTGCTTATCGGCTCATCTGAGCCGACATCGTTCTTCGGCTCAGCCGAGTCGACCACGTCGACTCGAGCTGACTGCGTATACCCGAGCAAATCAGAGTCCACTGATGCTGACTTGCACCAATCTGGTCATTGACCATCAATGGCTCAGCCTAGCCACTTACCAGACAAGCCGAACCGACTGCTACAATGTGGCTTTCCCTTTTGGTTGGAATTTTTCTGGATTTTCAGTATTGTAGCCATATTTTCAGTGTATTTTGACGATTCCTTCGGCTTTTTACATGAAATTTTCGGTCCTAATCATCCAGATTGAAGCTTTATAAATTCTAGAGGCATTGTGTAATACTACAAAGCCGATATTCACTCCAGGTAATCTTTAATATGATCAAATCTTTAATTGTTAAATTTCAAAAATTCATCTATTTGATTTTATTTAGATTAGTTGATATTATTGGTATTGCATCATTTTCTAGTCTCGAACTGTGTACTGCATTAGCATATTTAGGACTGCATTTTATTATATAGATTTGGACCCTAGCGCATGCATCTAATTGGTATTTAGGATCTTGCATTTACCTTTGTATGAATGGTTGGCATTGTATGTTATTATGTAGTGACAAAACCATAGGATCAAATATGAATGATAATGCAATTTAAATGCTAGTAAATCAACTTCAAAAGATATATCTAGAACTAAAAGTCGACATAAATTAAACAGGAGATCGTCTAGAAGCCATGAAAATAAGTTGACTAAAGAATAAAATTTTGAGGATGAAGCACAAAGTAAATAGATGATGAACCTCAAAGATTATAAATGAAAATAATCGAAATAATAGGAGACGTGATAAGAATTTTGAGGATAACTTTGGGCGAGATAATATTATACGATGGATTAGAGTTAATGCTCCTAACTTGAACTTATAATCCTCAAGCATTCTCAGATTGGCTAGTAGAGATGGATCTGATAGACCCGTGCGGGTCTACACATGGGCCGGGCCCATTAGTAGCCGCCGGTCCCCTTTTTTGCTTGTGTGCGCGCGCCCCTTTGTCCTAGGAACCCTAGTTTCTTTTATTTATAGGGGCTAGCCGTCATGTGTAGGTTTTATGCTTGATATTGATATTTTCTATTGAGTGTCCTTAGGTTTATGTCTTATATTAAACGAGTGCGGACGTCCTCTTCGGTGTCTTGGGAGGAGAGCGCACCTCTTTTGCTCTCAAATATCTTGTTATTTCCATTGTTTTCTCAATAAAAATCATATCTTTTGTTGGTTTCTAACATTTTGGTATCGAGCACGTGACGATCCATGGCGGCCACGACAAGATTGCACGACAAAATTGAGGCTTTGGAGGCAAAGTTCACGAGCGTTGGCGGCAAACAATGAATCCATGGCCAAATGGACGGTTTCCGTCAACTAATTGACGGCAAATCAAGCGAAGCACGATGAATAATTCACGCAATTGATGGCAACCCTAAATCAATTGGCGGCGAACAACAAAGGGGAGGGGAACCCTAATTCGACACCAAAGACGGCATCTTTGAAGAAAGAGAAGGAAAAAGAGGAGATTTTGACCCAAAATCAACCCTTTTTGGTGGAGGAATTGGACGAGGACGAAGACGAGGAGCCATGGAGGGTGGACTACCGCGAGGAGGTACGGCGGAAGGCGATAGAGAGCCAAAGGGGGAGCGGCGGCTCTAGCCACCCAAATTGGGAGCGCCACGCCCACGAAGAGGGTCGGCCGAACCCCCACAGCAGCCCGGGGGCTCGGCCGATTAGAGAGGCGGGGGACCTTCCCCCGCCTATGCCGGACCCCGACAGGGGGCCCCAGGCCCTGCCGGGTGTCGGCAGGGTCCGGCGAACCCGCCGGCCCTGCCAGAGGCCCGGCAGGGCCTGCCGACCCTCTGGCAAGCCCGGAGGGGCCCGCCAGACTACCGCAGGTGGCGGGAGCCCCCTGGCAGCTGCTAGGGGGAGGGGGAGCTGCCGACGAGGCCCGCCAGGGGCAGGAACCCCCTGGCAGCAGCTAGAGGGGGAGGAGATGCGCGGCCAGCGATTTGAGGGGGGTTTTTGAGCCTCCCAGGCAGCGGACAGCGATGTAGGAGGGTTGCGGGCAGTTTTCGGGACGTTTTTTGACCCTCCGGAGCGTCGACCAGCAGCGGAGGATCCTTTCTACGGCGATGGTCGCGGGAGAGATTATTATTCTGACGGCAGGGGTGGCTACGAGGCGGAGTTCGGCGATGATGCAGGTTGGGACGATTTTGAGGGCCGGCGGGGAGAGTTTCGAGGAGACTATGGCGGACGCGGAGGAGGGCCACCGCGGCAGTTTGAGACCTCAGACGAGAGGAGACAGCACTACCGTCCACATCACAGAGAGGAGGGGAGGCCCGAGCAGGGGCGCTTTGGAGGAGATTGCAGAGTCCGGAAGCTGAAGATGCTGATATTTTCGGGGGAGGATCCACACGCCTGGTTGTTCACAGCAGAGAGATACTTCGCGGCACACCGCATGACCGAGGCCCAGAAGCTGGAGGCGGCAGCCATCTGCATGGAGGGGAGAGCTTTGGGGTGGTTCCAGTGGAAGGAGAGGAGGCAGCAGATCCGGAGCTGAGAGGAGCTGAAAGACTTGGTGCTGGAGAAGTTTAGAGACCCCCGTTTGGGGAACCTACACTAGCAGCTATTTGCCCTTAGGCAGGAGGAGCTGGTGCAGGAGTACATCGAGAGATTTGAGACACTGGCAGGGCGAGTTCATGTGGTGTCGGACGAGTCGCTGGAGGGCACCTTCTTGAAGGGGCTGCGACCTAGTCTTCGAGCTGCGGTGAGGCCCTACAAGCCTCGGTGGCTTTCAGAGGTCATCGAGATGGCGCAGATGGTGTAGGACTCCCGAGCTGAGGATAGGAAAGGCGTGAGCAGCTCCAGTGGACAGTTACATCGGGGCACCGTGACTGGAGCAGGCGGAGCAGGGGGGCACTACTGAGGCCGTTCAGGCAGGGCTTGAGAAGACGGGGGAGCAGAACAATCCACCACCGGCTGGAGGCCAATTCCGAAGGATGACCGATGCGGAAATGAGGGGAAGAGGCAAAAAGGGCTATGTTTCAGATGCGACGAGCGCTTCACTCCCGGACACCGCTGTGTGGATCGAAAGCTGCAAGTATTGATAGCGAAAGCGGACGAGGCAGATGACGTGGAGGACAAACGGAACGGGGGGAGGACGACTCCCACTCAGAGTAGCACCGCCGGTACTTACACCACCTTGAGGACAAGGTGGCTCTTTGGGGGGAGTATTGATAGACCCGTGCGGGTCTACACATGGGCCGGGCCCATTAGTACCCGCCGGCCCCCCTCCTTTGCTTGTGCGCACGCGCCTCTTTGCCCTAGAAACCCTAGTTTTTTTTATTTATAGGGGCTAGCCGTCATGTGTAGGTTTTATGCTTGATATTGATATTTTCTATTGAGCGTCCTTAGGTTTAGGTCTTAGATTAAACGAGTGCGGACGTCCTCTTCGACGTCTTGGAAGGAGAGCGCACCTCTTTTGCACTCAAATATCTTGTTATTTCCATTGTTTTCTCAATAAAAATCATATCTTTTGTTGGTTCCTAACAGGATCATTTGTTCGAATGGTACCATTTATCAAACGAGTGGAAGGTTTAATTTGTTAATATAAAATTGATTGTCTGTCAAAATTTTCTGGACATCCATAAAGAGACAACAAAAGAGAGCATCTGAGACCTATACAAAATTGGAATGGAATGATGATCAAGCTTAAAGAAAAATATTTGTCTCCCTATTTATAGAGATCGCCTACTAGAAAAATTAAAAGACGTACGTCAAGTAAGCATGACTACAGAGGATGTACTCTTGCTAGGTTTTGTTTTGAATTGAAAGCATGTATTAGACGTGAGATGCTTTCCAATATTGTAGATAATGTATACCGAGCCTTTAACATAGTCTTATATTTGGAATTCATAAGAGCCTTCATAGACAGAAAGCCTATTTTAAAGTTGGGAAGCAGTTTAAGCGGTCAAGTAACAACATGGCTAAATCAGAAGCTGATATTGCTAGAGTTAAATGAAAAGGCTAAGGTTGGATACTACCACAACAAATACCTCATCCTATGAATCTATGTTCCTTAAAGTTAAGCTTTAACCTTATTCCTAGTACATTTCATCATCATTTTGTATATAATTTGAGTACTTTGCATCCCGAGACTTATGATATTCTTGCAACAATGATATTTACAAGTCTGTTGTAGAATTAAATAGAAATTTACAGGAATTTATAGTTATGGATGACTAGATGCTTATAGTTTGCCCAGAGAGGTTCGTCCTGGAACCAGTGAGGAGGCTTTGCATGCAGCATACATGTTCTTGACAGGATTTAGCGAGTGATGATCTCGATGTGATTGAGCCAAGTATTTCATGAAAGCTTGAGAAAAGTGGACACATCGAGTTTGTCCTTACAGATCCTTCGTATTCTACTAACAAGTAGGTTCTATATGCTTTCATTTCTTTTGTTATTTGGAGAAATTTTTCAGAATATATCTGTCTATAAATCTACATGCTTTAACATTTCAAAGTTTGTGAATGCATCTTCTCCAATTACCAGGGACGATTGATTTTTGATTTCTGCCTGGTTATACTACTCTTGCCGCCATTTATAGGTGGTGAAGTTTTCAATTCAGGGCAAATGATATATATATCCAATTTAAAATTGAGATAGAGTCCCTTTTATTTTATTATTTTATTTTATTTTAGATTTTATATCTGAGATAATGATAGAGTTTGAGTCATTTTGAGTCTTTTATTTATTCTGAGTGATTTAGTTATCTTAGAATATTATCTTATATTGGATGTGAGTTTTGAAAAACAAGTCGTAAGCCTATAAATGCCACAAACTTATTTATATTATGTATGAATGAATAATTAAAATTTTGGTGTAAACTTTTAGTTTCTTTATAAAAAAACAAATCTTTTGTATCGTTGTTTGAGAGTAGCTTCCTTACCTGGGCAAGAGGTCCAAAAGATCTCCGCGTGTGAGGTATGTGAGGCGGTAATTGTTGGATTTTCGGGATGCGAGATCCCAAAAGTTATCAACTTTTCGACTTTCTTTCTTTCCCAAATCATCACCACATCCCTTCCCGCTTTCGTTCTGCATGATGTATATATTAGAAGCAACTTTTTAAAGATCCTACCGAAGAATCATGGACATGGATGGGATATGTCCGATTTATTAATAGATGCTAGGCAGACCTATGCACTAGACCTTACAGCATAGCACCTAGCCGCTTACATTTTCTCCTTTTACTTAAAATTTTTAAACTATAACTAATTAATTAAAAAAATTCAAAACTAGAAAAAAATCACAAGAATTATTAACAAAATAGGGAAAAATTTAAAACCATTCTAAAGAACATTTAGCAGGATAAGACTAACTTGAACATCAAGAATAACTTGAAAACTAATTACAATCAATTAAATGAGAAAATGAACAATTACCAACTACTTCTAGTGCCTTGGTGGTGCTTCCTAAATCTGTCGATGGATGATCTAATTCTCTTGGATGCTGTTGTTTTGAGTTTTGACTCTTCCTGGTCTTGTTGATGGATGCTCTGGTTCGCTTGGTTGCTGTTGTTTGGAGTTTTGGGTGTTTGATTTCTGTTTTTTGCTATTTTGTTCCTGTTCCACGTTGTTTTGGAACATTTTACCTTCGTAGAATTCGCTATATATAATGGTATTTACTAGCTATTATATATATAGCAAAATGAGGGTCAGCTAGCCAAAGATGAATTTTCTCCTTGGCTAATTCCCCCTTGGCTACCTCACAGCTCTCCTGCCCTCATTTTTTGAATTTTTTAAAGTTGTACACAATCTAAACCCTCAAAACCTCAAATATGGATGAACCTTAGGGGTGTGTGATCATTTGATTGACCCGTTGCAAAAGATTCTATGAATTTTCAACGGTTAAATCGAGGGTCAAATAGCGTTAAATTCACTTCATTTTTGATATAGTGATAATCCATTATATGTACTACAAATCCCAAAAGAAAATTAAAAAGATAGGGTTGCGTATCACACTACCAAGGAGGAAATTTTCCTCCTTCGGTAGCTGATACCCATTTTTCACACACAATTTGACTGGAGCTTTTGATTCCAACCTATCTTCTAAAAAAAAGAATAACAAATAACAAGTTACTACAAATCTGGAAATTAACAAAGAGAAATAGTGGCAGCTATATGAATTAGAGGGAGCACCCGCTGCATTACTTTAAAGCATCATCATGAAATGACAAACTAACAGAAGCAGTAACAATGAGCAACACCAAATTGAATTTAAGGGTAGAGGGCAAGAGGAAGAAGAAAGACGAGGGAAACAAGCTTGAAGAAGAGGTGGGAGAGGAAAAAAATTTAGGCCATGAATTTACTCGTGCTTTTACTTGATTGAACAACATGATTAAAAATACTACCTCCCCTGAGACAGTTGGCATTGTAGTCGGAGGTAATTGACATTAATGGCATCTTCTTGGAGGCAATTGACATCATAATTCTTGCCTTGGTGTCCTTGGTTGTAAGAGAGAGAGAGACATTTTTTGGGAGGGGGTACAGGGATAGGTAACGTGTTAGGTTGAGAAAGACCGTGTTAGGTTGAGAAAGATTGATGCTTCTAGGAATAATTAGCGGGTTGAACCTGAATTATTCAAAGTGGATTTCAATGATTTGTGCCTCGATAGCCCATTGAGTTAGGCAGATAAATTGGATGTGAAGCGATGCTTCTTATTCGCCGATTCCTACATTTAAAGAATTTTTCTACATGATGTTATGATGTTACGTCCAATCCAATTTTAAAAACAAATCCGTGCCCGTTGGGGTTGCTTGAGCGGGCCTTACCTGTGATGCATGACGGAAGAAAAAGAGATTGTAATGGAAAATTTAAGGAAGAAATAAAATTAGGGATTTAGAAATTTTAAGGAAAATTTAGTGATTTGATAGATTTCATGCATCCCACCTTGGAGATCTGATGATCGACTCACACGCCTCGCACATCAAGATTTTTCAGATATCATGTTCAGGTAATCAAACACACTCTCATGGCTCTCATGCTCAAGATTTAATTGGCAAACAGACACAAAATTTCATTCATGAAAAATGAAACAATCAAAGGCCTTTAAATATGTTTACAAGAGTTACAATTCTCTATTATAATCAATGCGAGCTTAAATGTTCTAAAATAAGAAAATGACTAAAAGACTCAAACTCCTATTAAAGATTTTACTAAAATTAAAAAGAGATTTGACTAAACTCAAATAGATTTTAAAAAAAGACTCCACTCTGAATTCAAATCAGATCCTCACCTTCCTTTCTGACTTCATTAACTTTTCATATCACCAATCAATTTGAGATAATTCTCTTTCCTGCAAATATGAATGTGTATGTGTTGGCTTTCCTAGAACATAAAATATTTAAGACATACAGCCAAAGTCTACCTAGCTGGATATGTGTAGCATCTATTGGTACGATATCACATCATATATGATCCTAATTGTTCGAGAACTAGATATGCATTAGACAACATTATTTAATAGAATGTGAGTTATCATCAACACATATAACGCTATAAGGCTGTAGGTGAGATTCAACTTTACGTCACATATTCTTTATAACTGATTTAAAGATTAAGTTTGTACAATTATCTTCATTAATCATCACTTTGAAATGTATATCTTCAATTTTAACATCGGTAAAGAAAACATTTGTTTTTCACCAATCTTTCTCACTCCTAGTTGTATTGGCTAGACATTTAATGACATGCAAGTGTGTATTAGACTCTTCTAAATCATCGTCTACACCTCTAGTACCATCAGGTGCAACATACTCTTCCTCAATTAAACCATCTTTATTACTAATTTCTCTCATATGTAAGCTTTTATTGGAATACTAACTATCAAAACGATCAAAACCATAATATTTGAAACATTGTACTTTCTTTAACTTCAGTTGTGATGATTCCTTAATTTTAATCTTTCCTTTTATCTTTAGTGACACTAATGTTGGAATTGGTCATGTTCTAATTGGCGGTTTAGATTACTCACCGGCTTTAAATGTGAGCTTTCTATCTATGTGGGCTTTCATGGAAGTTTCAAGTTCTTCGGCTAAAAGATAGACCTCATCAATATTATTTGCAATGTGTGGGATTATTCTATTCTAAAGTTCTATTCTTAACCATATACGAAATTTGGACAAAATGAATTGAAGGTCTTCTTTAATGTCAAATTTTCTTACTGAAAATTAATCCAGTAAGGTATGATACTGTCCCTTAAATATGTGGGAATGTATTTTTCTTTCAATTTCGCTTTCATTTTATCCCATGTTTACATTTGCACTGGCCCTAGATTCTGAAAATGATTTTATACTGAAATTCAATAAATTTAGCTTAATAATGTAATTGCATTTTATCAAAACGGATCTTATATGACTAAGACATATCGTCATACCAATTTTTATTGATCCATCTCCATTAACTAATCAAAGAAGAACTGAGGTAGGGCATCTATTTTGACCCTACGCCAAAAATCGTCTCAGTCATGTTTATATTCATATTCGATGTCATCGATATCATCATCAAAGTTGTCAAATCTCCTAATGATTTATCCTCTATCGCTCCCTTTAGGACCTCTACATTGGTTTATCTTATTTAAATTTTCAATGTTAATGTCATTATCTAACAGGTTATCCTTAAAATTTTGTGTTTCAAGTGTATTTATTCATGTAGTGAGGCCCTAAAGAATCTATGACTCTTATTGAAGGGCTTCAGAATATTGTTGAAGGATTTGAGAATTTTGTTCACACAACTTAAGAAGTATGTCAAATGTTGCCTTATTATCTGAATTTTGATTACTCTTATCAGTTATGTTGGTTTCTAACATTTTTTCATCATACAAGAACATGCAATGAAAAGTAAATACACTGATGATAGCGTAAAATTCTAAGCACAAAGTTCTTGCATGCACTAGTTTATGCAATAAAAAATGAATAAAAATAAAATAAAATCCTAGAATACTGAATATATATGTTAAGAATGCAATCCTAATGATGGTGCAAACATATAAATCGAAATTTAGAAATTTATGCAATTAAACAATAGTAGTCAACTAGTTTGAACAAAATTAATAGAAATTACAGGAATTTACTATTAAGGATTTTGATCAGCTTAGGAGATTAGGAGTTATCTAAAGTGAAGATTAGCTTTTTGCATGCTGAGATCTCTGGAAATAGATTGTCAATCCAAATGATCAACACCGAAAATTCCATCTAGAAAGCGAAAAATAGCTAAAATTCACCTAAGTACGCTCAAAATACGCTTCAGGTAATGTCACAATTTTAAAAAATCCGAAAAATCATGGAAAATGGAAAATGATACACTGTAGTAGTGGGTCGTGTTTCTTGTAGCATCATATATGGATTTCGTATTGTAGTAGCAGGTTTGGATCTGCCACTTAGTACGTCAGGGATTAGCTTAGTGGCTCCGCTTCAGATCAGCTTGGCTTCTAGCTCGGTATCGGGTTTGGCTCGATCGAGCTCAAACTATAGCTAATCGGTTCTATTTGAGCCGATGATAATTTCCAATAGTGATGTCACCAAATCTCATTGCCAATTGGTGATGGTAGATTTGAGGTTGGCATGGAACGAGAAGCCTAGTGGTGATAGATGATGACAACAACGTTGGCGGTGGCAGTGACGGATGATGGTGATGTCTATAGCGGTGGAGTAATGGTTTTTATATCAATTTTTATCGGAATTTGCTGCTTTGAACTCGGTAATTGTTGATGAAGACTCCGACGATAATAACGGGGCCGTCCGAAGTGGGTGGTGATGGTGACGGTATGTTTTGTTGATGTTGGCACTTGGCAACTACTACGATGGAGGGCGATGGTGACGATGGCGATGATATTGAAGTAAGGCGGCAATTGCCAACGTGTATGAGGAAGATGGAGGAGGTGATGGAGTTGGCAAATCTACGTGTTTCGGGGGTGGGCTGAAGAAGCATCGTGCTTTTTTATTTTTTCAATCTTTTCTCTCTTTTTTTGATTTTTTTCCCATCTATTTTTTTCTGTTTTTTGATTGGTTTTTTTGAAATAAATCATAACTAGAGAAGAATTTAAAGAAGACAGAAAATAATGAAAATTTTAGGATTTTATTATGACATTGATAGGAACCAAAACAAAGATTCAATTTTTATTAATAAAACTGAAAATATAAAGATAACTAATCACAATTATAGAGGTGTCCGCTCTCCCAAGACGCCAATTATAGAAGACGTCCGCACTCTCCCGAAGAATGATGGATAATCTCACCTCTGTATCAATATTCTCTTAAAATCCACCTAATAAATTTCTCAACCCCTCCCACTTATAAACAGAGTTTAGAAATAAAGAAAATTACAGAAAAACGCAAAAAATCCGAAAATTTCCAAAACGCCCCTAAAAATCCGAAAATTCCCCAAACGTCTCTAAAATCCGAATATTTCCAAAACGCTCCCTAATGGGCCTAAAACGCATAAAAAGTACAGATCTATCATTACTCCGCCCCGAAAACCACCTTGTCTTTAAGGAGGTGTACGATGTGCGTGGACCATCTGCTCCAAGTGAGTTGCATTCCTCCTCCCGGGTCAAAAGGATATGATTGGTCTCCCATAGCTTCAACGTCGTCTGGAAGAAAACTGATAGAATCGAAACAAAGATCCAAACTTTATAGAGAAAAATAGCACAAATCTAGATAAATGAATACAAGAGAGGTGTATTCTCCTTCCAAGACGCCAATGAAAGGACGTCCGCACTCGTCTAATCGATGGAATCACTCAAATATCAATAATAGCATAAAAACTAATTGCGACGGCTAACCCTCGCTTAAGAATAAACCCCCCATAAGCCAATTACCCAAAATACCCTTTCCAATGCAAAACCGGACCAAAGTGGGAAGGGGGAGGCGCATGCGCGGCTATGCGGCTGGGTCGCGGGTTCGAGCACGCCTTCGGGCATAGACCCGAATCCCATCAATACTCCCCCAAAGAGCCACCTTGTCCTCAAGGTGGAAGTCTGGGAACTGCTGCGCCATCACGTCCATAGCCTCCCACGTGCTCTCGTGCTCGGCAAACCCTTCCATTGCAGCAAGACCTCGCGTTATCCCGTGCGCTCTCTACGTACCCCCTTTCAGTGCCTCTGGCTCCAACCTCACCTCCATATCAGCTGTCCATGTCTCCGGAAGGGTGGGAGAAGGGGTGTGATCTCCGATCACCTGTTGAAGCTGTGAAACGTGGAACACCGGGTGGATAACCGATCCCGGAGGTAATCTGAGCCTGTACGCAACCGGTCCCACCCTCACCTCAACCTCGAAAGGAACAAAATAACGCCACGCTAGCTTCTCATTCCGCCTGTGAGCCAAGGATCGCTGCTTGTAGGGCCTCAGCTTCAAGTACATCATGTCTCCCACTGTGAACTACACATCTTTGCGGTGTAAATCTACCCTTGCCTTCATAACCTGTTGAGCTCTAGTCAGATGAAGCTTCAACTCCTTCAAAATCTAATCACTCTCCGCCAAATATTGCTCCACATCTGAAACGGGTGTCGAGTCCTGCCCATAGTGTAGTAAGTGAGGAGGGTTCTTGCCATAAAGAATCCTAAACGGGGTCGTCTGAGCTGCCGTGTGATAGGACGTGTTGTACCAATACTCTGCCCATGCTAGCCAACGTGCCCACTCCTTGGGATTGTCTGAAATAAAACATCGTAGGTAAGTCTCGACATTCTTGTTGACCACCTCCGTCTATCCATCGGTCTGAGGGTGGTAGGCCGTGCTCCGTCTCAACACTGTCCCCCTGCAGCCTGAAAAGCTCCTACCAAAATCTACTCTGGAATACCTTGTCTCGGTCCGAGACAATGGACTTTGGAGGTCCATGCAAACGAATGACATCCCTCAAAAATACATCCGCCACCGATACTGCGCTGTAAGGATGCCGAAGCGGAACAACATGCGCATACTTACTGAGGAGATCAACCACAACGAATATGACCGAATAGCCACCCGATTTCGGCAACCCATCTATGAAGTCCATGGATAGGTCCTCCCATACTCGATCAGGCAAAGACAACGGCTGTAGTAGTCCTTCCGGGGACATCGCCTGGTACTTGTGACGCTGGCACACGTCACACTCCGTAACCCTCTTCGCCACCTCCTTCATCACCCCCTTCCAATAGACCTCCCTCGCCAGTCTTTGATGGGTCTTTAGGACTCCCGAATGACCTCCTATGGCGCTGCTGTGAAACTCATGGAAGATAGCTGGTATATACGTCGACATCCTCGGCAAAACTAGTCTCCCCCAATATAATAGCTACCCATCCTGAAGAGAGTACCCCGGATACTCAGTCGAACCCCGCAGTAGGGCCTCTCGAATGCCTGCCAACTCCTGATCCAACTCAACCTCCTGCTGTAGTGGCCCCCAGTCCTGGAGCATTGAAACTGATAGTGTGGCCAACTCGACCTCCTCTCACCGTGAAAGTGCATCCGCCGCCTTGTTTTCCAGCCCCGGTCGATACTCTACCTCAAACCTGTACCCCATCAGCTTCCGCAGCCACTTCTGATGCTTCCCTACGACCATCCGCTGCTCCAACAGGTACTTTAGGCTCTGCTGATCTGTGCGTACTAGAAAACTCCGCCCCAACAAGTATGCCCTCCACTTCTGAATTGCCAAGATTATGGCCATCAGCTCTCTCGTAGACCGACCGCAGTCGGGCTTTAGCGGTCAACATCTGGCTGAAGTACGCAATGGGCCGCTGCTCTTGCATCAACACCGCTCCTAGCCCATGTTCTGACGCGTCTGCCTCAAACACAAAGGACCTGGAAAAGTCTGGTAGCGCCAAGACCGGCACGGTAGTTATGGCCTTCTTCAATGCCTCAAATGCTGTCGTCGCCTTCTCCCCCAATGGAACTGATCCTTCTTCAGTAGCACGGTCAATGGCCAGGCGATCGTCCCATATCCCTCCACAAACCGGCGGTAGTAACATGTCAGGCCCAGAAACCCCCGCAATCCCCTGAGAGTGGCGGGGCGCGGCCAGTCCAGCATCGCTGCAATCTTCACTCTGTCTGCTGCCATCCCATCTGCTGACACCACATGTCCTAGGTACTCCACATGTGGCTGTCCAAATAAGCACTTCTTCCGGTTCGCCACCAGCTGATGGTACTGTAACTCCATAAACACGACCTGTAGATGGTCCAAGTGCTCTTCCAAGGTGCGACTGTACACTAGTATGTCGTCAAAGAAAACAAGTACAAATCGTCTCAGGTACGGACGAAATACCTTGTTCATAAGTGCCTGAAAGGTCGCTGGTGCGTTCGTCAAGCCAATCGGCATGACGAGGAACTCGTAGTGGCCCTCATGCGTCCTAAATGCCGTCTTGAGCACATCCTCTCGTTACATCCTGATCTGGTGGTAGTCTGACTTGAGATCTATCTTGCTGAACATGGCTGCCCCATGTAACTCATCCAGAAGCTCGTTTATTACCGAGATCGGGAACTTGTCTGGCACCGTCTCCTTGTTTAATGCCCGGTAGTCTACACAAAAACGCCAGCTCCCATTCTTCTTCTTCACTAATAGCACCGAACCTTAGAAAGGGCTCACACTAGGCTGAATCACTTCCGCTTGTATCATCTATGCTACCATCCTTTCTATCTCATCCTTCTGGTGCTGAGGGTACCGGTAGGGTCTAACACTGATGGGTGAAGCACCCTCGCGCAGTACTATGTCGTGCTCGTGGTCCCTCGGTGGTGGGAGACCCAGAGGCTCCTGAAAAATCTCCTTAAACTGCGCCAGCAGCTGCTGCACCTCTCCTGGTACGGTCGGCTCCTCATTGGCCTCTATGCCCACCTCCTCTGTCAAGGTGTACAGCTCCACCAGGTATCCTCCTCCCTCGGTCTGTAGGGTCCTCAGCATGGTCTTCTGTGATACCACCACTCTACATAGACTAGGATCTCCCTATAGCATAACTGCTCTCCCATCATCCTAGAACTCCATATGCAGAAGTTTCCAGTTCACTGTCATCTCCCCCAGTGTCTGCAATCATGTCATGCCCATGATGACATATGTGTTACCAGATCCAAAGATAGGAAGTCCGAGATCACCTGTATCCCCCTGTAGGGTCAGTGCCACCCCCTGCAGACTTCTCGACTGCTCTCCTTCTTTTTCGTCCCCATCATCACACTGAAACTACCGCAGTCGGTCAGTTGAAGCCCCTGCTGTCCACCACTCTCTTGGAGATGAAATTGTGGGTCGCCCCACTGTCAATCAGTACGGTCACCCACTGCTCGTCGATCTCCCCCTCAACTTCATGGTGTGGTTCGGTGTGAACCCTACCACTGAGTTAAGGGACACCTCTGCCACGTCTAGCTGATGGCCCTCGGGCTCCTCCTCTAACTCAGTGCTCTCGTCCTCGACGTCATCATCGCTGTCATCATCCTCCAGCAGCAGCACCTGTAACTTGCGCCCCGCACACCTGTGGCCTGGAGTGAACCTTTCGTCACACCTAAAACATAGGCCCTCCTGACGCTTCTCCATCATCTTCGCATCAGACATCCTCCGGAACTGCCCTCTTGCTGGGGGAGCACTACTCCTCTCCCCCGCCTTCTCCTTGCTAGCCTGACCCGTCCCAGTGGTGACACCCGCTCCCCCCGCTCTAGACGTGGTGCCCCGCTATATCTGACCAATGTACCCGCTCCTGACTCTCCTCTCCTCTGTCTGGGCATCCTCTACTATCTGTGCCATCTCTATCACCTCGGACAGCCCCCTGGGCTTATATGGTCGTACTCCGGATCGAAGACTGGGCTTCAGGCCCTTTATGAAGGTATCCTCTAGTGACTCATCTGTGACGCCGTGTACTCTTATTGACAAAGTCTCAAACCTCTCAATGTACTCCCGTACCAGTCCGTCCTGCCTGAGGGCTTAAAGCGCTCGTGAAGGTTTCCCAGACGGGGATGCCTAAACTTCTCCAGAATGAGGTCCTTCAGCTTCTCCCAGCAGCAAATCTGTTGCGTCCTCTCCTTCCACTGGTACCACCCTAGAGCTCTCCCCTCCATGCAAATGGCCGCCGTCGTCAGCTTCTGAGCATGTGATGTGCTGTAAAGTATCTCTCCGTTGTGAATAGCCAGACGTGCGGATCCTCCCCTCTGAACAGTGGCATCTCAAGCTTCCGTATCCTGCAGTCCCCTCCAAAGTGTCCCTGATTGGGCCTCCCCTCTGTACGGCAAGGCTGGTGATAGTGCTGCTATCTCTCGTCCTGGGTCGCGTACTGTCTAGGTGGCACTCCTCTGCGGCCACCGTAGTCCCCTCTGGGGCCTCCCCGCTTGCCCTCGAAATCATCCAATCCCGCGTCATCGCCAAACTCAGCCTCATAACCTCCTCCTCCATCATCGTAATAGGTGACCCCTCCCTACCGAGGACCCACGAACTCAGATCTGTCCTGGAAATGCTCCTCGGGGCCCCGCCGCTGTCCGGAAGGCCCGAACGGCTCAGATCTGCCCTGAAACTGCCCTTCGAACCCTTGCCGCTGCCCCGAACCCCCCGAAAAGCCCAAGTGGGGCCTGCTGCGCTCGTTGCCCCCCTGGCGGCTGCCAGGGGGCCGCTTGGGCCTGCCGGTCCTCCGGCGGGCCTCGCCGAGGCTGCCGGAGGGCCGGCGGGTCCTCCCGCTGCTCCGGCGGGGCCGACGGGCCCTGCCGAGGGCCGGCAAGGTTCCGCCGACCCTGCCGGAAGTCGCCGAGGGCGGGAGAGGTTCCCCCGCCATGTGCTGGCGGCGGCCGAGCCCCCCACTGATTTTGGGGGTTCGGTCGCCCCTCCTCTCCTTTCCGCGCCGCCTGAAAGGGGAGGCTAGGGCTGCCGCCCCACCCTTGGGCTTCCGCCGCCTTTCGCCGCACCTCCTCGCAATAATCAATCCTCTCCGGCTCCTCGTCTTCATCCTCGTAAAATTCTTCCTCCTCGTAAGACCGATCTGGGTCAAAAACCTCTGCTTTCTCCTTCCCTTTCTTCAAAGGTGTCACCTTTGATGTCGATTTAGGGGTTCCTTCGCCTTGGGTGCTCGCCGACCATTGGTAGATGAACTTCGCTAATTGTTCTTCGTGCCTTGATTGATTCGCCGCCAATTGCTTGATGGAATCCGCTTGATTCGCCACCAATTGTTTGATGGAATCCGCCAACGACTTTATCGCCTCCTCGTTTCCCATCAACGATCTTTTCACCCCTTCAATTTCGCCATTAAATTTCTCCTCTAAGGGTTCAAACTTGTCCTTCGATCTCGTCGTCGGCGTCGCCATGGATCGTCACCCACTTTGTTACCAAATTGATAGAATCGAAACAAAGATCCAAACTTTATAGAGAAAAATAGCACAAATCTAGATAAATGAATATAAGAGAGGTGTATTCTCCTTCCAACACGCCAATGAGAGGACGTCCGCACTCGTCTAATCTATGGAATCACTCAAATATCAATAATACCATAAAAACTAATTGCGACGGCTAACCCTCGCTTAAGAATAAACCCCCCATAAGCCAATTACCCAAAATACCCTCTCCAATGCAAAACCGGACCAAAGTGGGAAGGGGGAGGCGCACGCGCGGCTATGCGGCTGGGTCGCGGGTTCGGGCACGCCTTCGGGCATAGACCCTAACCCCATTAAAAACCACGGTAGTCGTCAATCACATCTGAAGGTCCTCCATACCCAATACAGAATTGCTGATGCTCGAGAGGACGTCCAATTGAAAACCAATGGCCTTGGGGCCATGAGAGTCTCGACGGCCCAAAACGGGTCTTGGAGAGTATTGTCGGGCCAAGGCGGGCCCTGCAGAGCTACGAAAAGGGCCTGCGGGGCCTACAGGCCTACAGGAAGCCCGGGCAAGCCTGGGGAGCCTTCATGCAGACCGGGCAAGCATGCAAATAGCCTGGGCAGGCCGGGCAGGCCTTCATGCAAACCGAACAGGCTTGCATGAAGCCTGAGCAGGTCGGGCAGGCCTGCAAGAAGCCCGTGCAGGCGGGCTGGCATTGCCTTCCTGTTGGTCGGACATGCCTGCAGGAAGCCTGAGCAGCCCCCGAGGGCGTCGACTAGGGTTTCCGCCCCTCGGGGAGTCTTCCTTATCGTCCATGTCGTGGTCGTTGGCTTCGGGAAGCAAACCTTCTGCATAATCTTCAACTTTTCCTTTTTGTTTTGTCAAAGTCGTCGTCTTTAGCCCTAGGTTTGGGCTTTCGCCCAAATCTGAAATTTTCGCCTCATTCAGATCTGAATTTGCCTTAGATCTAGATTACCGACCACCATAAGTTCCGTATTTTTCCTTACCTCCTCCGTCGCTTCCTCCACCGCTTCCTCGGTTTCTTCTTCCTCAATGACTTCCCTCAACTCCTGAAACACTTGCTTTCAAGATTTCTTTTCTTCCTTTTCCGCCAGAGCCGTCACCTTTAGCCTTAGATTTGGGTTTTCGCCCAGATCTGAAATTTTCGTCGCCTTCGGATCTGAATTTTGTTGCCATAGTTTAAGGCTTTCAACCCAGTCGAATTGCTTAACCACCATGCTTTTATCAATTTGTTGTGATATTTGTGCTATGGTTTGCAAGATGACATCCATCCTTTTACTTTTCTGCTTCACCCATGCTAGAAGTGAATCCTCGCAAATTTACGCCATCATGATCTACGCTCTGATACCAATTGATAGGAACCAAAAAAGATTCGATTTTTATTAATAAAACTGAAAATATAAAGATAACTGGCCACAATTATAGTGGTGGCTGCGCTCCTAAGACGCCAATTATAGAGGACGTCCGCACTCTTCCGAAGAACAAGGAATAATCTCACCTCTGTATCAATATTCTCTCAAAATCCACTTACTAAACCACACAGCCTCTTCCACCTATAGAGTTCAGAAATAAGGAAAATTACAGAAAACCCTAAAATACTGAAATTTCCATAACGCCGCTAAAAATCCGAAGATTCCCAAAACATCCATAATGGGCCCAAAATGCATAAAAAGTGCAGATCTATCAGACATCAAATTTGATGAATGAAGGAATAGAAAGGGCTTGCTTTAAGGAATTTAAGAAAGAAATAGAATTAGGGATTTATAAATTTTGATGAAAAAATTAAGGATTTGATAGATTCCGGGCCTTTTACCATGATATTGACGATCACCGACTCACATGTCTTGAACATGAAGATTTTTTGGACCGCACGTTCAGGTAATTAAGCCATCTTTCACGTCTCTCATGCTCAAAATTTAATTTGTAAGTTTATACAAAATTAATCAAAGATCTTTAAATAGACTTACAAGAGCAACAATTCTTTACCACAACCAATATGTGACTAAAATTTACGAAAATAAGAAAATGACTAAAAGACTTAAACTTCTACCAAAGACTATTAAAAAATAATAAAAAAAGACTTAACTAAACTCAAATAAAAAATCTACTTCAGAATTCGAATCGGATCCATAGCGACCTATTTTGTGTAAATGGGGCATGACATTTCGGAGGTCTGCGAGGTCTGAGGATGTGCAATGCTTTTGTCAGCGCCTAACTAGATATATCACACATGTATAATGTCATGCAACTATCTTGAAATTAAGGACAATTGGTTTTAATTATCTCAATACTACACCATCTCCAAATGAGCCGTCTCATCCAGAAAGTCCACAAAATGAACTCATGAACTCTATCTTGAACTTTATGGTTTAACAATTTAGATATTGATATCAATTTTGATGCTCTTCAACCTCATATGTTATTGGAGACCAAAAGAATTCACTATAATGGATATCAAAGAAAAACTAACACGTCCAGATGTGTATACAAGATATTATATGGCGAGTCATTCACCATAGCAAATATTTCAATTCTAAGGCTCTTAATACCTCATTAGATATCCTATGGTGCGGCATTCACCTTAGGGATTATCTCAACCCTAGGGCTGTTATGCATCACAAGACATTGTTTGTTGCTCATTCACTCTAGTGATATCTTAACCACAAAGCTATTATACCTATATGTTAGAGCATCTCCAACCATCCCCTTCAAAAAAGCCTCTTCAAAATGGAATATGCCTTAAAGATCTCATTTTGAAGGATGTGCAACTCCAACCCTCACCCGTCAAATCTTATTTTTCATATTTAGTTATCTTTACATAATGATAGAATATTTCTTTTGTAAATGGATTAATATAATAAATTATTTCTTTATTAAAGAAATTTTTGAATAATATAAAATTATTATTATTTTATAATTATAATAATTTTGGTGAAAAATATTAAATATTAATATTTGTCCATAAAAATAATATTAATATTTTGTTATATTATAAATTCTTAAATATGCTTGAAAAATATTCAATATTGATCTCATATTGTAGGTATTATCGCGATCTTTCCAATGGCACTAAAATTATTAAATTTGGTGATATGGTATGAAAAATATTAAACTTTTAACTAATCATTTTGATTAAATAGAGGGGCATAATTGGAATTTAGGGTGAGAATCTCAAATGACGTGGTGAATACTGCCCCTTCATATTTGAAGAGGCACTATTCACCCCCTTCATTTCTGGCTTCATTTGAAGCCCGGTTGGAGGGGGTCCGGTCTTCATTTTGAAAAAATGAAGGCCGGTTGGAGATGCTCTTACAGGATCCGACACTAACATAGCAAAACAAACAGTACATCAATAATGCCCAACACCGCCTCGTTCATCAATAAAATAGATGACATAGTTTTCATTTGTCATTATCTATTAGGCTCCGTAATGATGGTATCGAGAGGATAACGGTTTTTAGGAACGAAGTGTATATGGACAAATAATTTTGTGTGTTTAAGGCTATCTCTTTGGCTATCTTATTATTTGGCTATAAATTATTTGGGTATGATGTTACATACTACATGATACCCTGCCATGATTTTTTTCTCCCAGCAATGTTTCTCAGCGAAGCATTACATTAATAAATTCTACAAGTGTGTGTATATACTGGTTTTAGGTTGATAGAGAATTTTTTTCAATAATGTTCTGAGAAGAATATAAAACTGGTCTTTGAATAATAATTATGTTTTAGTTATGTCAATATTAACTAAATTGAAAATGCAAACGTTGTCGGTTCACGGGTATGAATTATAGTTGGAATATGGTTAGGAACTAAATATGTTTATGAATAGGAATTAGAGTTTGACATGTATTTGTACTATTTCTCAATTATATAAATAGCACCAACACTATGGTTTGGGGTGTAGCCTATTTTCCATTTCAACATTGTATTAAAGCCAAGTATCAATTCTCATACTTATGGGGTTCAGTGAAATTAAATTGGGTTTTGTTTAATTTGGTTTGAATTTGCAGTAGAGGAGAAAGTTGGTAGTGGAAAAGTCGGTGATCACAACTACATAGAGCGGTGCTCCATTATCATGTTAAATACAAAACATGCCACGCCCTAAACTGAGCCATTGGTTAGGTGAGAAACAATACAACAACAAATATTACTCTAGTTCCTAGTTCTAATCATATTCTAGTTTCTAAGTATATTCTAACTATAATTTCTACCCATGAACATTGTCTTTACAGTTTTGGTAGATAGATGATTTTTCACAGTGTTGTCTCAGAAGGATATCAAAACTTGCACCCGACTTTACACATTAATATAGATTGTCTACGACTAATAAAAAACTAAGCTTGTATGTATATTCATTGGCTACAAATAGATAGGTAGTCTATGTACACATTGACTTTAGGTATTTAATGATTTGTGTGTTATATAGACTAAAAGCTATTGTGGTATAAATTAGAAGCATGTGCACCCAAAGGTAGATGGCTGGCAGACTTGATGCACATCTGATTCTGAAGTTAGAGGGTACAAAACCAGTTAAATCCAATTTGTCTTATAATATTGTATACCTTGACTGAATTGAATCTAAAGTATTAATATGTGTTCTTTCTTGTTAAGCTTTTTAAGAATATAGTTGTCTTTGTTCACCCTCTACAAATTTGTGTTTGTTGTTGATGCATGGGTGAACTGATGATTTGATGCATTACCAATTGTCTTGGAGTTGGACGATATTATAATGCATAATTCTAATTATCTTGGAGTTATAAGTAACAAATACTTGGAGGTTTTTTGAAGCCAATGTCGGGTATTGGTATTTCTTATTTGCTAGGCTGCTCAGGAGTTGTAATTCTTTTCTTCAGCCACAGAAAATTCATGTTTGGTAATACCTGGATGGAGAGAGGGATGGAACATAGGTAGAACCGTAGAAGAACCATGCAGACCTCTTCAGTTAGAGAAATTTCAAAAAAAAAAAAAAACTGCTTCCAGATATGGAACCAAGACAAAGAAATACAGATACGGGAGCTCTAACTAGGGTGTTATTAGCCGGTTAGCTGGCAAGATACAGTTTGAGTTTAACTGGAAGAGAGAAGTGCATCAATGAGGGATTCTTTGAGAGTGACTTTGCTGGATCCAATCACTGTGATTTCAGTGTTTGACAGAATAGTACTGAAATCGGGTGTTCCCTGCTATGCTTCTAGGAGCTCGCTGAATTGAGAGGTGTTTATGTTGTTTCAATGCCCATATTTGGACCTTTTCTGTTGCATAACGTTCGAAAGAAACTACTCTCAGATATGGAAGGTAAGGTGGCTGGAGGAAGGCAGTTGACAGTCAAATAAGGACACAATGGAAAACCAGCATATTACCAAGCTAGTCAGGAGGTAATATAACATTCAAGGTCAAACGTAGGGAGAGGCTAGTGATGGTTACTTCTGAAGCGACTTTGAATGATCTACATATAACAGGCTTCTCATTTATTGGCATATACAGGAGCATTCCGGCATATTCCTTGCTATGCTCAGGTAACTGACAGGATGATTTTGATACCATGCATCCATGGAATTCATAACCAGTGTTGATGACATGCTGGTTTACTTTTTATCTCCTTACTCCAGCTACTTGACCGGGAGAATAATTTCTATGCTAAAACTGAAATTGAAAAGAAAGCCTAAAATTGAAATTTAAAAAGGAAAGTATTTCTAGGCTAAAACTTAAAGTGATATGAAAGATAACTCCGAGGATTAGATCTACCTTTCTGATTTGATCTGTAGGATGCTTCAATATTGCTTTTAGTCCCACAGCACACTCTCAGCACATCCTATATGAATTTAATGGTCACTCATGTGAGCAGAAGTGCTCTAAAAGATCGTGTGTTGTTAACTCTGCTTTTGTGAAAGACCCTAGCAGGTCATGATAATGGAAACAAAAAAGGAGCTAAATTACTTGTGGAATATGAAGAAACAATTAAAATAAAGGCAAATTGTGATGGATGACAGCTTGAAGGTGGTTGCAAGCAAGATCACATGCATCTCTCGTGGCCTTCATGGTCTTTTTAACAAGGATTTAATTGAAGCCAGTAGGGTGAGTGATAGAAGCTCTCCTAAAATATTTGGATATATTTTATAGCAAAATAATGCCATGGAGAAATATTAAGTGCATCAATCTTTGGAGTTGTTTTCTCTTGGATCTTGGATTTGATCTGATGGAAAAAGAGTTGAAATTCAAATAAAATTTGTGTAAGCTAATTTCGAGAATGTCACCTGTATACAATAGCTGAATCCCTTTGAAACCCCTTATTTTCTATGCTCGGGTATTTATGAATTTGTTATCTTTTGTAGGTATGTTTAGTGGATTTGGATCCATTGCAAGCTACCAAATTACCATGTCAACAAAGCCTAGATGGGAGAAATAAAAAAAAATGCGTTAGCCACTTTTGAGAATGCCACTTGTACAAATAGCTATATCACTAAGCCCCCTTATTTTCTATGCTTGGATTTAAATGAATTTGTGATATTTTATATGTACGTTTTTTGGATTTGGGTCCATTGCGGGATACCAAATTACCATGTCAACACTACCTAGATAGGGGCGGGAGCAAGCCTCTCCCAACCTACACACCAAAAAAACAATCACCACCACAAATAATAATAATAACAATCCACATCCACATGCAACCAAGAGACCCCCATCAACTGGTTACTGTCAAAAAAATGACATGTCCTGTGTTTGCCTTTTCTTCTGTATTGGAGCTTTTCTGTTCTCATCGACATATGAAATTTGGTCTAACTGCAATTCACAGTTAGTTTATTTATCTCCCCTCTTCATTGAAGCTAGGATGATAGGACACAATTTTATTTTCTCTGGGCTTTCATTGTAAAACATAGTCAGGGGAGTAAAGTTTGGTGATACAAAGGATTCTGCACCTTACAAACTCTGTGGTTACCATGTAGAAATGATCGAAAAGTGGCTTAACTAAAATATTGAAGATTTTTATATTGTTAATAAAATAATAGGAAAGGAAGATTGCAGTGCAAAAAGATAAATGTACTACCATTCCAGCAGGGAGTGGCATATATTCTGTGCTTAGAATACCACTAACTTGCCCCTTTTGGGTGCCATGCTGATGGTGTATAAACCAAGATTTGAGGTTTCGGCCGATGCCCTTGGGTATCAGCCGTATCGTTTCGGTATCGGTGGGTAACGAGATCGAAACTAGGGTCAGTTTCGGTATCGGCCGATACTGAAGGGTATCGGTCAGTTTCGGCCGATACCAGCCGATACCGACCGATACCGTTCAGTATCGATCGATGACGGAGAAAGAAGAATGTGTAATTAAATAAAAATTCTCAAAAAACCCAAAAATGAGATATTGACACGCTATTCACACCCTACATTTGTCTAAACATATTACGCATTATTTACAAGTTTGCCATATTGTAACTAACGGGAGAGTGTTTTTAGCTAAATGGTTAACGTGAATAACATATTTTTAACTAATATTGTTCATAATTATGTTATAAGTTACAAATTATTTTTATTAGTTTGCCATTATCTTATTAGTAACAAATTTTAACTAATATTGTTAGTTACATGTAACTTACAATTTTTGAAACTACCGATACGGACGAACCGAAACTCACCCGTCGAAACGGACGATACCGATACCGAAACTTAAATTTTTCGAGAAAGCGATACCGAGACCAAAACCGAGACCTCAAACCTTGATATAAACTAGAAGCTCTAAAGGAAATATGGAGTTAACTTCCATGGAATGAAGTACTTTGGTTCATTACTAACGGATCAGGATGGTCTATGAACGGGTATTCCAGAGGTACCTAATGTGTATATTGTTATCGTGTTAATAAAATAATAGAAACGGAAGATTGCAGTGCAAAAAGATAAATGTACTACCATCCCAGCAGGGAGTGGCATATATTCTGTGCTTAGAATACCACCAACTTGCCCCTTTTGGGTGCCATGCCGATGGTGTATAAATTAGAAACTTTAAGGCTATGTTTGGATGGAGGGAAAATAAAAGAAAGAAAAATAAAAAGAAAAGGATAGAGTAAGAGAAAGAAAAGTAAAAAAGAAACTATTTTTTTCATTTGGTTTGGTTATTGAGGAAAATGATTTGGTGGCCGGAAGTTTTGATTTCAATGAGGGCTAGTGAAATAGACGTTCCTTCGATCGTTGGCCCTTCCTCCCCTTCAATCACCGGCCCTCCTTCCTTCTTTCTCTTTCGATGGCCGGATTGTTCACATCTAGTATCATCACGAGTCCTTTCCCTTCGATCGTTCACCTCCATCTTCGTCAAATTGACGTTCCTCAAGAAAAAAGCAAACAATATTTTGAGCAGCACCATCATCGACCTCGGCAGTGGACAATACTTTGGCGATGGCGGCGGTGTCGATGAGGTGGTGGGATCGTAGGATCTGGAGGGCACCGACAGTGTCGTGGATGGGGTGGAGGTGGGCGGAGGCCAAGGCGGAAGAGGGCACGGGCGCAATGGGCAAGGGCTGGAGGTGGCTGATGACAATGTGGTGCTCAGCCTGACGAACGTCGAGGATGGCGAGGAGGCAGTAGTGGACAAAAATGCTGATCTC
>JAULAV010006018.1:0-25002 GCA_030789695.1 Scilla litardierei
CACTTTGCCCTTCGCTTTTCTAATCTTGAACCATCATCATTCTTCATTTCAGAAAAATGTTCCCACACAACACTTTTATTCTTCCTTGTTGGGGCAGCTACTGGAGCATTTCCTTCATTTGTGTCAACAAACGATGTCACCGATTGACTCGCCATTAACGATTAATCTGCAATTACAGTAAAAAGAACAACAAAGTGAAAAACACTGTTAGATCATGAATTTCAGTGTGTGCATTTAGTCTTGTGCTCATTTCTAACTCATACAGTGAATCGCTAGCTGCTACAAGCATACAAGCCTACTCTACAAAGCTAAAAAATCAATGAATCATAATATGATAATAGCATATTGCTTCTAGCTGCTACAAGCCTGCTATAAGGCTACAACAGAGCTCAAATTTTAAATTTACATCTATGACAGTATGTGTACCTGAGGAATGAGGATTGCTATTTGCTAGCCTTGAGTCCTTGACTGAGCATTCAAATCAAAATCAAATCCGATTACTTTGCTTTCTGAAAATCTTCAATTCTTCATGTGTAAAAGCTTTGTTGCTTGGCAAATGGCAATGGCCCAAGTTCATGTTGAGATGAGGAGAGCATGCTTTATTTGTACTATTGTACAGTACATGAATGAAAACTAAACAGACGTGAGAGAAGAGAGAGACGAGGAGGCACTGCATCTGCATGGGTCTAGAGAACCGGATGGGACCGATGGGGGATGCAATTGAGTTTGTTAGTCTTCTTAACCAATGTCACGACCTGTACTCACTATTCGTAATACGGCTGTGCGTATAGAAATTTCGGGTACCTGATTGGTTTTGTTGCTTTGTGTGTGAGTCGTGTCATTAAGTCGATAGGGCCGTAGCACCTTGGTTGCATCCTTAGCAAGCCAACCCCCGACGTGTGCCCAACTTGAGATTACTGTCGCCTTTGGACCCCGTATCCTTTGTACGCTTTTCGTGTATGTTGCCTTGTTCGTGCACGTATTTATTTTAGACCTTGTCTGTATCCAAACCCTATGGTGTGATATGCCTTTGTGACCCTCTCAAAGAGTATTTAATTGTGGAATTATTTTGGAACGTCATTTCACGGGTCGTTCCTTCACGATTTGACTTTGTTTGATGAGACGTCGCGATTTTCACTTTTGTCGTGAGGCCTTTCTATTTTTAGTTTCGTTTCTCGTCGTCGAAATTGTGATCCGTCTTCTTTGTTTTGTTTCTCTCGGCCGTACGGTCACCCAGTGTTTATCTTATAATTTTAGAGCCTCGTTTGACCCACTTTCATTATTTTGCACAACCTATTATATTTAACCCTAAGTTTTTATGATGTATAACCCACTAATTATTCTTATATTATCCTAATCACTCCCTAATTAAGCCTAGCCACGTTTTAACTAGGCCCAACCCGGTTAGTCTCTCACAGCACTTCTCCTTTGGGCTTTTCAAAACTTTTAAACATATAATATAGGAAATAACCCTATTTAACCTATCCCCCACGTGACCTAGCCCCTAGACACGTTCTCAGCCCCATCTCTTTATAAAAATAACCTAGGGCTATCAATTTTTCCAGCAACTCAAACGAAACAGCCGCCTCCTCCTTTCTCTTTCACGCAAAACCCCTAGCGACCGGCCTTCTTCTTCGTTTCTCCGGCCCAACCCGTCGCCGACCGACCTCTGACCACCGCCTGAACCCTCACCGGAGGTCCCCAAGCCCGCAACCCCCGCTACACCGTCGCAAAAGCCCCCTCGCGCCGCTGTTTCGTGCAGCATTTCGCAGCAGCAGCAGCAGTGACCTCCACCGCCGCTGCCGCCGCTGCCGGCCGCCACCACAGCCCCCTCCGGTGTCCGTCGACCCCCTTGACCCCTCGCTGCCGTCTGGGTTCTTCCCCAGGCCGTCCAAGCTTGAAACAGCGAGTGAACTCGCTGTTACGCGTTTTAACGACGTTTCGACGCGTCGTATCACCTCTCGTCGTTCCCTCTCGCTGTGGGATCTCTCCGACAGTCCTCTACCCCTCCAAGGGGTGTTTCCCGATGTCACGATCATCCCCTACGACGCTCAACGTCGTAGTCTTCGTGTACGTCGACCCGTTCGTCCCGGTTCGTTGTTACGGCTTTCTGAGAGCCGTAAAAACGTCTACCGATCACTTGCTCGCTGTTTGGAATCTTGTTCGCTGATATCGTCGCTGTCCAAGGATTGGCGATCTTAGGAATCTATTTTGGAATCTGGATTAGGAGTGCGTTCTATTATTCCAACCCCTGGCGTCGCTACCCGACGCCAGTGTAGCTCTCGCGTCGTGTAAGGGTAATTTTCTGAACACTTAGGACCCCCAGCCAATGCATGCTAATGAAGATAAAAATCAGTAATTTAATTGGTTGATAAATCACTAACGAAGATAATCTAAATTGGGACTGTAGGCTGGTGGATCCGAGCACATAGGTAGATTGGACTGGTTGGACGGTATTTTCAGAACGACTGATTGCAGGCAAGTGAAACTTGCCAGTTTGTACTTTAGGCCATGTTTTAGGCCATTCCCCGTTTTTAGCGTAAAAGAGACTAGGCGACGAAATGATACTAGTCTAGACGCAACTTCAAGATCTAGCTTGACAACGAAGCTAGATCTGTCACCCTGCCATGGCATTCATGCATTTTTGCATGTCACGTTTAATTTCCATATCTGTACGCTTTTTACTTTTGCTCTGCCATGCCTGTCGCGTTTAAATTCCTTATCTGTACACACATTAATTGTACCCTTGCCATGCCATGCACCTTAATGTCACCCATGCTTGAATGTTGCATTCGTAGCACACGCTACTTATACTTACTTGTTGAGGCTAGGCACCTGCGTTGCAGGCACAACCCTAGGCCAAATACACTTCCTGGCTCGTGATCCAGAAGCGGGCTACATGTGTTGGTCAAAAGCCAATGCCCGATTACACGTGGAGGGGTAGGGTTAAGCGACCACTCAGCTTAGAAGTTTGCCAGATCAGCAACTTCAGCTGTAAGGCGTAAACTCTGGGATTGGGGTAGGGTTAAGCGACCACTCAACGTAGAAGTGTGCCCGTACAGCCACTTCAGCTGTAAGGCGTAAACTCTGTGCACGACGTGTTTACTTGACGTGTTTACGTGACTTGTAAATCCATGTGAATGTTAGTAGCTTTTCTACCCTAGCCATGTCATACTCGTTGCAATGTCGTACTTGTTGCACTCTCTTACTTGTTTCATTCATACATTAAACTGCCATGTCATCGCATATTATAGAACTGCTAGGTTGTTTCACTTTCTTTTAGTTTCCTTGCACAAGTCTATTGTAGACTTGCTGACATGCGCCCTCGTCTCTTTTGGGTGTCGCATGTTAGTTACTGAGCCAGAGCCCGTTGCTGAGGACGAGGTGTTTGCTGACCCTGAGCCCGAGTCCACTTTTGACGTGGAGTTCAAGGACACCGGTGACCAGTCGTAAAGACTTAGTGCTGTGTTGCTTTCTGATTAGTTCTTGTTTGGTTGTTGGTGCGTAGCGCCCTTTCTTTCTGTACGTTGTTATTTCTGTTGGCCATGCTTGGGCCTTTTAGACTCTCTTTTAGCCTGGTGGCTTTTCTGTGATGTTGGACTTTGTTGGTGGACATTCTGAGATTGGAATAATAATATCTGTCTCTTTTCTTTTATTATTATTTTTGTTCTGTATCGCATTTGCAAGGACCTATACTTGGTTATTCCGGACGCTTTACAGACTGGAGCCTCACAGCTCCAAGTCTGAGCGGACTTTTCACGCCTCGCCTCCATTTTAGGGAAGAGGGTTGTGACAACCAATAGCCATGATGCATTGATTCAGGGGCTTTTAGGTAGTTGTGAAAAACAATCGGATCGGATTGAGAATCGGATATTCGGATGAACTTAGACAATAACACATTCCGCTCAAAACCTAATCGGATCGGATCACATTCTGTCGGATTAAAACTAAAATCCGAATCCAAATCAGTTTCAAACGGATCGGTCGGATCTGCTTATTAATAACAAGTCACTATCATTGGATCGGATATCCGATCTACTTTTTCGGATTGGATCGGGTGGATTCAATCGTTTAATTGGATCTTTGTCCACCCCTACTTACGGCTGAGGACAAGGTAGGGTCGTTCAGTTGCGATGGGCTGACCCATTAGCTTATGGCTGACGATGAAGTAGAGTCGTTTCGTAGCGAGGGGCATGACCCCTTCGTCTTACGGCCGACGACAAAGTATGGTCGTCCAGTTGTAAGGGGGTGGCACCTCAACTTACGGGTGACGACGAGGTAGGGTCATTCAGTTGTGAGGGGGTGGCCCCTTGGCTTACGCCTGACTACGAGGTAGCGGCATTCGGTAGCGAGGGGCTTGGCCCCTTCGTCTTACGGTGGACGACAATGTAAGGTCGTTCAGTTGCAAGGGGGTGGTCCCTCGGCTTATGGCTGACGGCGAAGTAGAGTCGTTCGGTAGCGAGGGGGATGTCACCTTCATCCTACGGCCGACGACAAAGTAGGTTCATTCAGTTGCATGGGGGTGGCCCCTCGGCTTACGACTGACGATGAAGTAGAGTCGTTTGATAGCGAGGGGGACGTCCCCTTCGTCTTACGGCCGACGACAAAGTTGGGTTGTTCAGTTGCAAGGGGATGGCCCCTTGGCTTACGGGTAACGAAGAAGTAGAGTTGTTTGGTAGCAGGGGCATGGCCCCTTCGTCTTAGGGCCGGCGACTAAGTTTTCTCCATTTCCATTTTCATCAAGACAATGTGAATTGAAATGTGCTTGGTCCATCTAGATTTCCTCTAAGGATTGAACCCTTGTGAATTATACTCTTTGTCGAAGATTAACTAAATTCTAGATGGAATGATTCTCATAAATGGCATGATGAGAAAATGTGTTTTGATGGAAAATAGACTTTATTAATATAGAAAGCTTTAACATTCTGACAACAACGAAGAGTGTTCATGCGTTTTTATTCTGCTCGGAGTTGTTTCCACCTGGCTTTTATTCGATCCTAGTCCAGAAGCTTTTTAATCGACCACCTTAGTAACTGGTGACCCGATCATTGACCCCTTGCCTTTCTGCTTCGGGGTCCCTTCCTTATTTTGCTGGTCGTCACCCCGCTTATTTGGATGACCCCGTTTGACTAATGCTTCAATCTCCTTCTTGAGTGTCCAGCAATTATCGGTGTCATGACCATGACCATTGTGGTACCTGCAGAATTTAAGATCATCCCTTTTTCGTACCTATTCTTTTTGACAGGCTCATTGACGAGTCCTTCTCTTTTGGCATATGCCAGGACTTCTGCCTTAGGATCATTTGACCTGATGTAAGCGTCTTTGGCATGATGCTCCTTGTTCCAGGGACTCTTGTCTCTCTACCGTCGATCTCACGGTTCTGGTCAAGAGTTCTCTCGGGGTCGTGCATCTCGCTTTGTTTCCTCTCGACGTTTAGGAGTGTCATTCTTTGCAGCGGCGAGTGCTTCCTCCGAGGTCATGAACCGATCCGTCGTACTAAACAACTCCACGAGATTGCTCGACAGAAATTCATGCAAAGACCTCATCAAATGCTTATTTTGGACTCCTTGTGTGAGGGCTCCGATGATAGTAGAGTACATAATATCCTCAACTTCCAGCCTTTCTTCATTGAAGCATTTGATGAAGTCCCGAATTGATTCACTCTCACCTTGCTTCAAAGTGAAGAGATGAGATGA
Organism: Scilla litardierei; assembly: GCA_030789695.1. Classification (NCBI taxonomy): domain Eukaryota; kingdom Viridiplantae; phylum Streptophyta; class Magnoliopsida; order Asparagales; family Asparagaceae; genus Scilla; species Scilla litardierei. The sequence goes on from JAULAV010006018.1 coordinate 5,697, forward strand.
TTTTCGCTTCGGACATCTCCCAGCTACAAACTGCCTGCAAAAAGGTCAGACAAATCGTCAAATGACCCGATGCTATTATCAGGCAGCCTGTTGTACCAGCAGTCCGCCGCCTTTGTTAGCGTGGTTTGGAAGGCTCGTCAGAGGTATGGCTCATCGGCCCCGTGAAGCTCCATCATGTTTTGATATCTTCAGACGTGCTCCCATGGGTCTCTAGTGCCGTCATACATCTGCAAGGCTGGGATCTTGATTTTTAGGAGCAGTGGGACGGACATGATGTTCTCCTTTAGAGCAGTTCGCCGATTGGTAGGAAGAACGAGCGGTGCATGTTTCTTCTCTTTCTGCTGGTGAGTGGCACACGAAGAATGGTTAGGGCTTGCCTCCCTTTCCTTCCTCTTCGTGCCAGCCGTAAGATTGGGTGGACTGCGACCTTGGATGAGATTATCTCTCCCTTGATCTAAGATGCTGCGAGTGGTACGCCCATTATTGGAGGGCCCTGGCCCTCTATTATGCCCAAAGGTGAGATGGTTATTCCCCATCTTTCCGTTCGGTTGAGATGGAGGAATGATATTCGGCTGCAGGTTCTCTTGTTGCTCGAGTCCTTGCTCGCTAAGCCCCTGGTTTCCTTGAGTAGCTCGCCCTCCTCTTGGTTGTGGGCGTTCGATGTCCCGTCGAACAGCGGCGGCTAATACCGCCAAGCTACTTTCGATCTTCTCAGCAAACTTGTTGAATTGTTCTTGAGTCACTAATTGAGCATTGGGTGGGGCTCCCTGGTTTTCAGGATTCGCATTCGGAACACCCTCGTTCAATGTGTCCTCAACTAGAGCGATGAGTGATCCGTTGTAGTTGGGTCCAGTCGACATTGTGCTTTAGTTGCTTCGGGATGTTGAGTGGTGTTTTCCTACAGATGGCGCAAACTATTAAGGCCAAAATTGACGTCAACATAATTTGGGCTGACGTGGATCCCTTGATGAAAGATATCCTCGTCAGTTGGTGTAATGAGGCCCTCGGTTAGCAAAACCAGGGTCGTTGATGGTTGGGAGTCGTAATGCAGCGTGGAAGCTCGCTCGACTGGATGGTTGGATGTGACGGTCGTTTGACCCTCTAGCGAAGTCGATCCTTAAAGGACTATCGTCGGGAGCTATCGTTCGACCCTCCTGTTGGGTCATGCCTCGATCTTCCTGCACCACAAAGGAGCATTAGGGTGGTCGGATTTGGGTTCCGATCCAAATCCCATCTGATGCTTAAGTTAGAACGGAAACTTAAGTGAAGGCCTGGGGCTATCGAGATCGACCCACATAGGTTCCTCTCGAGTCAGTCGCCGCAAACTATTTGGAGGAAGAATTATAAAAGTGGGAAGTAGAATGTCAGAGTATCGGGTATTTCGTACCTTCATTCTGTTCATCTTCAGTGAATTTATAGACTTCGGAAGTCTCTTCGGTGACGTTGATAGGATAACGGTCACCCATTATGGTGCCACAATCCTCCCCCTTAATAGGAGTAACCGTCGTCTACGCCTCCGCTATTTTGAGCCCATTATTGATCGCACGTTTGAGACGATGGAAGTCCAACAGGCAAATGACATGTGTGCTTTGACTGGGTCAGCTTCAATCTTTCCTCGTGGGCCTTGTGGGCTCTGTTTCCATTTGAATGAATCCCTCGGGTGCCGGCCCAAGGGTTTACCATCTACCGTTGAAATTTATATGTTATGTTTTCAACGTTAAGTAACTTTCTCCCCTTTAATTCTTATTTATACCCCTACTGGCTGAGAAAAAACAATCGAGAGAATGATACGTTTTTATCTCCTCTCTCCCAAAAACAAAGAAGAAAAAGAAGAAGGTATTCTTGGTGATGGGAATTTTTGGTTTCCGATGATTCCAAATCCGATCCAAAATGCTCCTCTGTTCTGCTGCAAACAAAAGGTGATTTCCTCGTCCCCTCTTCGAAGGAGAAACATGTTGCTTCACTCTACTAGTAATTACACCATAGTTCTAAGACCCTCATCTTGATTAAAACCCTACTTGCACCATCTTTACTTGTATTATGCGGATTATCTTGTTTATCACCATCAACCACTACCTCTTTACCAATATCCATATTGAACATACAAATTGGAATATGTACGTCCACCTCATTTCACAAGTTACTGCATTTGCTTGTCTTAGTACTTTCGAAAGCATTCACATTACCTTTCAATAAGGTTGACCCATCAAATGTTAACATGCCGAGTAACCATGACCTTTTTCATGGCTGGACATCAAACCTGATAAATCTTAATGTAGGTGTAACATAATTCCCCTTTTTAAATTCCCCGACCGAAAAAATAAAAGAAAAATAAAATCAACAGACAGATCAATTAGCAATGGACGTCATCGTGGGCTCGATCGACGTCCGGGACCTCCTCTCGACCTCCGACCTCGACGAGGCCTCCCCTCTTTCGGCGCCGGACCTCCGCCTCCTCATCGACCGCCTCAACCTCCGTTCTCTATCCATCAAGTCCAAGGTCCGGTCCTACGTCCTCTCCCACCGTGACGACTTCGCTGGAATCTTCTCCCTCGCCGCCGCCTCCGCGGCCTCTACCGCCGCACTCGCCGACTCCCTCTCTGATGCTCTCCGCCTCCTCTCCGACCGCCCCGCCGACCGCGAGATCTGCGATATCGCGCGTGAGATCTGCGAGAAGAAGAGGGAGCTCGAGGAGAAGAGTGAGGCACTGGCAGTTGTGGAGGTGATCAAGGGGCTTTTGGAGAGGTTAGAGTTTGTGAGGGAGAGGTTGGGGGATGGGAGGCTGAAGGAAGCGGCCGCGGTGATGAAAGAGTTGAAGGAGGGGTTAGGGTTTTGGGATGGAGAGAAGGAGAACGAGGAGGAGGATAAAGAGCCAGCGGTGTTTGGGTTTTTGAGGAAGGAGTGGATGGATTGCTTCGATGAGGTAATTTGTTTAAGGGTTAATGTGTGATTCTGCTGTTTTCAGTTCAAAATTTAATTTGTTTCTGGCATTTTGTGTGTTTATTGCATCAATATTCAAATTAGAAATGATCTAAATTCTAAGGCAGCACATTACTTAGAAGAAAATCGGGAAAAGTTTCATTTTTAGCGTCAGCGAAGTTCTAACTCGGAAATGTTCTAGATATAGTTTCAGAAAAGTTCAAATTATAGAAGATATACATTTCTAGGAAACACCTTAACATGAGGAAAACTGGAAAAAGTTTCTATTCTTTCGAAACTAGTTTATTCACCTTAAAAGCAAAACTATTATGCAATGATACTCATTTCCATATCTTAGAGCAATGAAGGGCTAATACAGGTCCATATGTGCTCTGTTGTGTAATATTCTGAATTTATTGTTTTCTTTTGGTCACTTTGATTTTAAACTTGAAGGCAGTACTAGATAGGGAGTTCTGTTTAGACGAACTCAAAGCAACATGTGAAAATTCTACTGTGTAAAAAATGATTTCCGGGGTGTAGGTTACTTTTAGACTGTCGTTGATTCATTGCCCTATATAGACCGAGTAAGTGAGCGGTTCCGTAAGAGGACATCTCCCTTCACGGTGCATCCAAATTTGTATATCTACACATCCACTTTGGGATTCAGCCATTCATTGCGATCTTCATGGTCTAGAGCATTTTTGCTTGAAGGATTATATGATTTATAACACCCATGGATCTACTGATTACATTTATTCTATTGCTGGAAAATGATTTATTTTGCATTTACTTCATGCATGGTGAAACATCTTCAAACTTTGTGATATTTTATTAGTATCCGTTTCAAGCCATGTAGCTCACTTTGAGCGATAAAAATAGAGGTTGTAGAGTGCTGTATGCTTCTTTAGATGTTAAAAATTTGATTTTGAAGTAACCCTAAAAAAAGAAGAATGTCTACTAACTGGTTGCTTTCATGAAACATGTGTGAACGTAAGAACAATCTTGCAGAAGTCAGTATGCTTCAAAAGGTAAATATGAATAAAACCCAATGTACTATAGCAGTTTGGCAGAGGACACTGAACTATGGGTACCAACAAAAAACCCCATTGTGCTATTCCTAGAGGGTAATGCCATTCATTTCCTGTTATCATGGGCTGGTGTTTCGGGGGGGGGGGGGGGGTGTGGGGGGGGGGGGGGGGGGGTGTGTGTGTGTGCGCGCGCGAGACTATCACATGACCCTCCTTGTCCTTAGATCACCCAAGAATTCTATGCTGTCACACTAGGAATGGTGTGGTTGCAGTTACTTGAGATCAAATGGGGCAATAGCGCAGAATTTGTTTTCCTTTTGAATGGTGCAGTAGTTCAGAATTTGTTTTTTCTTTTTTGTCAAAAATCTAATAAGACAGGTTTGCAAATTTTGGTTCTACATTGATTTCCATTGGGGGTTTGGATTCTAGGAACTTATGAATCCATGCATTACTATTACTTTCTATTTTCCCATAGACCAATCAAAACAAAAGAAATATTATGCTAAGTTACCCATGCTGTATGCTGTCCCCCCCCCAAAAAAAAAATAAAAAAAATCATTCATCACTTTTGATATATAACAATAGTGGGCTAGACAATGAAGGCTGGTTGTTTTTTACAGCTGCAAGGGATCCTGGTAAAAAATGTGGAGAAGGCTGTGCAATTTGACGTGCAAGATGGCAGGGTGATCGTAAGGTCCAAACCAAGAAATGCTGGAATGAATGATGTTGATCTTTACACAACATTGGAAGCAATGGAGGTCAGTTTTTAGTACACTACTGTTTAACTATTGAGTACTTTTATATGAATAAAACTTGGTGAACTAAAAGATGGATAATTAGGACTGCAGCATAATTTACATATGCTTAATCAACTTGGATTCCTTTTCTTTTTGTTAATACACATGCTTTCCCATTCTTGTAACCAGACATCATACACTACTTTGGATCACACTTAAATCTTTTGAGGTTTCACATATATAAGTTTAACAAACCAACACATTTATGGGGAATCTTGCATGGACAATCATAGCTCCGATTTACTAAGCATAAAATGTAAAAAGAACTATGATAGGCATAAAATATCCAAGTAACATATAGATTACACCGATATTTCCCCTCGTGAAACAATATCCTATACGTAATGAATATAAGAATATCGATGCTGAGAAGAGATTGAAGGAAGTTGGTGATGCATAAATTGTTGAGTATGGATTCCCCTGATTTGGTTTTGATGATGAACAAACATAAATATTGGGTACTAATTCTCTTTGAGCGCAGTTATGAAGATCGTCGTCAAATTACTTTGTAGATCTCAAGCGATGTCCCAAGACTTCCTTAGAGCGCGCGATCGTTGTGCCTAAAGCTTCGTTGAAGCTCAAGGAGTATTAACGAAGTCGAGGGATTCAAAATCTTCATGTAGAAGCTTTTGAAGACGGTTTGTAATGTTTATTTTTATTGTCTTCTAGAATGTTAAGCCTTGAGTAGTATTTGCCTATGTTATCCTCTTATCTATCCTATCTTATCTCTAGGATTGCCTTAGAAGCCATTAGAAAGTATACTTTAGCTTATCGCGTCTTTTCATGGCTTTCTGTGCATCTTAGTTGGTTCAAGTAGAAGAACCAACCGACTAGATGCCAATCTAATCGGTTGGAAATTCTTCTTGAACCGACTAGTTGTCCTTATGAATCTTGGCCTATTTACTGTTGACCAATTAGTCGGTCCAAGAAGGTTCATCGATCGACTAGTTGTCAAACTAGTCGGTTAGTGTTTCTTCTTAAACCGACTAGTTTATCTTCCATATTTCACTAAATTCTCTGTCGACCATCTAGTCGGTCCAAGAAGGTTTACCGACCGACTAGTTCTCAAACTAATCGGTCAGTGACCCTTCTTAGATCGATTAAGCTGCTTTATTTTTCCAGTCGTTGGAGATTTTATTTCCACGATTTTTCTTGATCTATTTTGATTCTTTCCATATCTGTTTGACTCGTTTCAAACATGGAAATTTCTCTAATATGAGAGAGATTTCAGATCTAATTTTTATTCAATCGATATCATTTTTTCAAGGCTCTCTCTCGAAAATCTCTGGCTCTCTCTTTTGTGACCTAATTTCTCTAAAGGGATTTTCAGATCTTGAGCGATCATTTTTCTAAAGGATTGAATCACGATCATCATCATCGTCCTAGCCATCTCCCGCTGTTCATCTCGTGATTGCTAGGGTTTCGTGATCTCCTCACTTTTTCCTTCCTTGCCCTAAATCCGTAAGTAATTCTCAAGGCATAGGATTTTGTGGTAAGCACTTTCTATTTCATTAAATCTATTGTTTGTGTTTTTCTCTCGGTTTGTGAGAGAAGTTCGTGATCCCGGTTTGTGGTAGTCACGATACGAATCGTTGTATTGTTTGATCTTGTAGTAGTTTCTACAAGAAATTGTTTAGTGGAACCTTGAGTTAGTGGATTCTAACTTAAGTAGCCGGAAGGATACGGGTGTCTGGGACGTAGGATCACCGGGAACAAGTCGGTGAGACTTGGGTGGATCCGAACCCATTATATCGGTTGTTTGCGTTGTGATTCTCTTGTTTGTCTTATTAATTCCGCTTAGTTGTTTGTGATTGCACAATACTTAGGAATTAGCCTCTTGATTATTTTAAAGTACTATTCACCCCCCTCTAGTACTTGTGCAGTAGCTTTTAGGGCATTACATTTGGTATCAGAGCCAAGTTCATAGCTATGACAAACAACGACAATAAGGCCGTACGACCACCACCCGACTACAGCTCCTACAAGAATCGTGAAGGAGCCTCTTCTGTGATCGAAGGACACTCCTCAACTAGGCCTCCTCACTTCAACGGTACCAACTATGGGTACTGGAAATGCCGGATGGAAACTTTCCTCCGGAGCGCATCACTTTGGAGAGCCACGTTAACGGAGTATGTTGAGCCCACTGAAGAAGACTTCACAAAGTGGATTGCCGCGGAGGTCGCCGCGGAGGTGAACAATGCCAAGGCAATGAATGCCTTACAATGTGCACTGGAGCCTGAAGATTTCAACAAGATATGCACCTGTAAGAGTGCATATCAGATTTGGAACCAACTCCTAATCTTACACGAAGGAACGAGCCGGGTAAAACACTTTAAACTCACTGTTGCTAACAAGGAATTTGAGTTATTTACATGAAACATGGTGAAAGAATTAAGGAGTACTATACTCGCTTCGTGGATATAACTAACGAGTTGGAAGCCTTTGGGAAGACCTATACCCAAGAAGAGAAGGTCGCTAAGATCATTGACGGTCTTCCTTCGAGTTGGGAAAAACGAACTTACGCTATCGAGGAAGGTAATGATATGTCCAAATATACTGTTGTTCAACTAATGGGTACCTTGATGTCTTATGAGGTACGAAAGGACAGCAAGATCAAGATGCAGGACAAGATGAAGGCGTTCTTGAAGCAAGAAGAGCTGAAGAAAAATGCGATTGCTTTCAAGGCCGCTCCTACCACTCCCACCGATAGTGAAGAATCGGAAGACGAGTTGGACATGGAGTCTTTGGCCCTCATGGTAAAGAAGTTCAACCGGTTTTTCCGAAAAGGTAATTTCAAGAACAAATCTAAAGTTAGTTCTACTAATGCCTCTGCTCCTTTGTGTTTCAAATGCAATAAGTCAGGACACATCAAGGTCGATTGTCCTCTCAACAAACAAAAGGAGAAGTGGAAGGCACCCACGTTCGACAAGTCAAGAAAGTACAAGAAGGAGTACAAGAAAGGGCTTGTTGGCACATTCACCGACTCGAAAGAGGATTCTTCAAGTGGTGAGTCAGATGAAGAACAAGTGGAGTAAGCACACTTGTGCTTCATGGCAAGAGAGCAACATGATCAAGAGAGCGCTTCAGATGAAAGCGAGGATGAAGGTGAAGAGGTAACTATGGATGACCTTAGATTAGCTAATGAACAGATTTGGTCTAAGTATATTCTAAGTTAGTAAATAGATATACTAAAATCAAAGATGAGTTAACTAGTCTTCAAACCACACCTAAACCTGTCATCATCAACGACACCGTTGTTGAAACCTTGAGAACTGAGATTGTAAATCTCAAATCTCAATTTGAGCATGTTAACCTTGAGGATTCGGATGAACACGAGATAGCCGATTTGATCTCTCGAAACTCAACTTTGAGTATTGAGAATGAGAATATCAAGTCACGTGTTTGTGAACTCACAACGCAAGTGTCCACTTTGGATACTAAAATATTTTTTCTCACTGAGAAATATGAGTCCACAATAGGCCGAATTGAAAAATTCAACAAAGGCAAATACCATTTGGATAATATTCTGAATGACTTACTTCCGGCCAATCATCGCATTGGTTTGGGGTATAAGAAGGAAAATTCATCCAAATCTTCCACCACCTTTGTAAGGCCATCTTCCGATGCCTCAACTAGTGGGAGTAAACACCCCATGTGTAGTTCATCTACCAATGGTACTTCCACTAAGTACACATCCCCCTTTTGGAAAGAAACCCAATTCGGGTGGACCTCCAAAGAAGGGTCATGCCTTTATGTACACAAATACTATGCCACGTAGGAACACACTTCCTACTCCACAAGTTCACACTTATGATGATTTCTATGCTCCACGTTCACGAGCACGTGCACACCAAGTGAGACACACTCACGCACGTGTTCCCCCACATACATATGTTCACCCACATAATTATTACATGAATGATTACCATCATGCACCGTATCATATGTTGCCACCACCATTTCATCATGTGCCGCATGCTTATCCACAACATGCATACACTAGGCCACTTCCTCGTAGAACACATACACCACGTAGAAATCAACCACATGTGCATGTTCCCAATAGGAATATGGCTCCCAAGACATTCACTATTTGGGGCCCGAAGGACACTAGCATGCATGAGAAATAAGCTTATATTAATTCTTATTTTATGAATGTTGTTCACAATGATGACTATATTGGGAAGTCTAAGTCCAATTGGACTTGGCTTCCAAAGGTCTAATCCTTTAGGACCCAATGACCTTGGGTACCATGATACAATGTTTTTATCTTCAGGTACTCAAGAAAAAGAAAAGGATCAACAAATCTAAATCTAGCTCCAAGAACGGTTGGATACTTGATAGCGGGTGCTCAAAACACATGACTGGTAAAGCTCAGTTGCTATCCGAAGTGGTACCCATTGAAAATGGAAACCGAGTGGTCTTTGGAGGCAACGAGAGTGGAACCATCATCGGTGTTGGAAAAGTTGGTCACCATTCTAAACCCCTTATAAATGATGTTTACCTTGTTAAAGGTTTAAATCACAATCTAATCTTTATAAGTCAACTTTGTGACAAGGGTTACAAAGTTAGCTTTGAGAAAGGAATGTGCCATATTTTAAGAAATGATAAAAATAATGTGTTGTTTTTAGGCACACGCCATAAGGACTTATATATCTTAGATATTCCAAATTCCCAGGAACAATGTCTTATTGCCAACACAAGTGAGCAACACTTATGGCATAGACGTTTTGGTCATGCGAACTTCGGAACACTTTGCAAACTATCCAAGCTAAATTCTATAAAAGGATTCCTTATGCTTTCTTTTCAAAAGAAAAGCTTTTGCGACTCGTGTCAACGAGGCAAACTTCCAAAATCATCATTCAAACCTAAGAAAAGCATATCATCTAAACGGCCCTAGAGCTTTTACATCTAGATCTTTTTGGGCCAACTAGAGTTGCTTCATTAGGGAATGCCCGATATAGACTTGTCATCGTTGATGACTTTTCTAGATTTACTTGGGTATTTACTTTAATTAATAAAAATGATGCTTTTGAAAACTTCACAGTATTTGTTAAGAAAGTACAAAATCTCATTGGAACCACCATTGTTACTATTCGTAGTGATCATGGAGGGAAATTTGAGAACGAGTCTTTCTCAAACTTCTGTGATGAGGTTGATATTACTCACACATTTTCTTTTCCTCGCGCACCTCTTCAAAGTGGTGTTGTTGAGAGAAAGAATAGGACGTTAGTGGAATGTGCTCGCACTATGCTTGATGATAGCCATCTTGGCCATCAATTTTGGGTAGAAGCGGTACATACCGCTTGCTATGTGTTTAATAGGATTCTCTTGAGGCCCGGCACTAAACAAACTTGCTACGAATTGTTGTTTGGTAGGTTACATCAAGTTAAACATTTTAGAGTTTTTGGTGCTAAATGTTTTATCAAAAACACGTATGGTAGTTTGGACAAATTTGATCCAAGATGGTTTTATTTTTTTACTTTACTAGTGAAATTAATTGACCTTCTAACACCGGCACTTGTTTATTGGAGTTCCTTTTGGTGCGGGGTATTAGCTCTTTTTCCCCCACTCACATGACGATGTTTTAGCACACTGGTTAGATTCAAGTATACAACCAGACAGCAGAAGATCTTAAGGTTGGAAAAGGAGGAAACAATGGTGAGAAAGATGCTAATACACACTACCACATTTCATTTTTCCTTTAACCCTTGGCGTTTCTAATTGCCGATTGCATGTATCACCTTTCACATAATGCATCCATTGAAATGAAAGTGCTCCTGCAGGGACAATTCACTTCTAAATAGCTTTTGAGGTATATTGTCTTAGATTACTTTGCTTGGTCTGGCTTAAAAATCGTTAAATATGGATCTTCCAAAAAGACCACCTTCTGTCAAGTTTACATTTTTTACCAGCAACTTTTTGAACTTGTGCTTAGATCTATTCTGGGGGACATCTATGCTCCTTATGCAGATAGTTGGCATTTTGAACTATGGATTGGCAAAGGTAGCAGATTCAATGATCAAGCATGTCATTACTCCTGCAATACGCAATGGGTCTATCAATATTTTAATTGAAGAACCTGATGATGGTTCTGTTGAAAAGCCCGAGGCAATTCTTAAACTACTCCCATCATCTGAATACCAGGTATTTCTACATACCAATCATATATCATATCATTTTGTTCCATTTTTATCACTCAACGTTCAATAAATCGTTAGCACACCTTGAAAGGAAAAGTTTGAATGAACAAATATTCGTTACTTAGATTTATGTAAAAGATATATTTTCTTTTTCATGTTCCTAAAATTATATGGTTGTTCCTTTTGATTGGGCCTTGATTCCAGTTGTACCCCACAATTTACTTGGATGATTACATAGCAGACTTGGTAGGATTTTTCTTGGTTTTTGATATAGAAAGTTAGGGGTTTTGATAGAAAGGTGGAATTTTTAGTGGAAAGATGGGCTTTTCAGGATAAAAAAGAATTTTTAGTGCTAGAAAGAGAGGTTTTGGGGGAAGTTGCTAGCTTTGTTCATAAATAACTGAAAATAAAAGGAGATATAAAGATAGGATGAGTTTTGAGAAACTCGCTCTGCCAAGCCACCGATTCGAGAGGAGGCTGCGCTCTCTAATAAAAGAGGGATTTTTATCAACCTCACACAATTCTTTTCTCGATATTCGACTTCCCTTCTTTAATCCCCATAGCCCCATATACATACTAAATTGAAAATAAGAAAATTAAAGAAAGAGCCATAAAACTGAAAATAAAAAAAAACCTAGGAAACTGAAAATTACGAAAACGCCCATAAGACTCTAGAGATCTGTCCTTTTGTGCGGTCTCATCAATATTGTCTGTAATATATCAACATCGATAGTGTCTCTTCTCATTAACTAAGAACTGGTTGCATCTCCTTTGTTCCCTCCATGTCCAGTTTTGTTTAAATTTGTTGATATTTTAGTGTAAACATTTCCCCTGTTCTTTCTCTCTCTTTTTGTTGGAATACAATATGGGCCAGTGTCAGGCAGCAGTTTCCGGGACACGAGTGTCCCGCCCATATATGCAGTGTTTGGTACTTCGGCGGTCAAAGAAGATTCTGTAGCTGAGTGGATGAGAATTGAATTTCTTGGTTAAGTGATCATCGGTTCAACCCTTGAATGATACAAACACAAGTTTTATTTTGCCTCTATTATAGATTGTATGCATTTAATTTGTGAAATTTGTGAGTGTGTGTGACTTTCAATTTAAAATGTTGTCAGCTTGTTGATTTGTATAATTCACCAATTGGTTTTGCCTCTGAACTATATGTGCATTATTCATGAAGTTTTCATAAAACTCAGGATTTTATGATAAGTGGTTACGACGGAGGGACGGGGACGTTGCCACGTAGCACCCTGCCGCCGAGGCGGTGGGAGTTGGAAAGGCAAAAAAAGAGATGAGAGAGAGAGAGAGAGAGAGAGAGAGAGAGAGAGAGAGAGAGAGAGAGAGAGGTGCACCTCTTGCCACTATTGACTCATCGCTTGTCGCTATTGAATAACCAACGTCACTGCCCTCGGTCGTCACCTCCATCGGGGGGGGGGATGATTGAAGGAGGGTAAGGGTTGGGTTTATAAGTGGCGGGTTGGCTTGTACCCACAACTAATTTAGATCAGTAACTAGTAACTTGTCACCATCGTTGCTCTTGGTCGTTATCTTCATCACAAAAGAAAAAGGGCAGTGTAATAATGAGAGAGGGTTAGGGTTGGGTGTTCATAAATGGCGGGTTGGATCAGACTCATAATTAATTTAAACGCGTAACTACTTAAGTTATACATGCAATTAATCATATCTCATTCTTTGTCTTCCTTTCTCATGCGTTGGTGGTGGCAACTGAGAGCATAAATGTCCAATTCGATGGCGGCATGCAGTTGGATTAATGGCGGTGTCGTTCGGCATCAAATTGAAGATAGGTGGGTCACTTTCTTCGTTTTTCTTCTTTTTGGTGGTTGAGATCCTAGGTTGGGCACCCTGCCTATACACGTGCCTATCTTGCCCATGCGGGTGCTTTTGCCCACCTAGGTAGGACAATGTAATTGTTGACTGCTGGCTTAGAAGCTGGGTGGCTAAGGTGGCGCCCTGCCTAAGCGGCTGCCTCACGAGCCTTTTAAACAATGTTTGTGATTATGACCATATCCAGATATTGCCTATGTTGTGAACCCATTCAGTTCATGCTAAAACCAAGATATTTACTAATAAAAGTTATTAGATGCAAAGTCTTCCAACTGAAAAGGGGTAGCACATGCTATTATCTAATCATGGTCTTTTCTATGTTTGGACTTGGTTGATGCTTGGAGAACCCCATAAAGATTTTGATGATAATCAAACACTGCACTTAAGCTAATCATGTTCTGTAGCTCCCATTTGATGTTTGGAACTATGGCAAGCTCAAATTGATCAATGGTGAAGGACCAAGCGTAAAGCTTAACATCTCGGTCTTCATTATTTACGTTGTTTGTATTTGATGTTGAAATTTTCTTTTGCTCATTATATACTAGTTAAGTGTTGATATCACACACATCACAATGCATCTTATTGGATTCAAGACTTAGAAGTACTTGACCAAAACTTTGATTTCAAAATCGTTTGAATTCTAATCAAAATATTAATTTTCAAATAACATTAGTCTACTATCAATATTCATTAGTCGACTGACCTATAACCGAATTTCAAATTAAAAATCTTGAAATCGTTAGTTGACTAATCCTTTTTTAATCGACTAATACAGAAAACATTTTATTAACTTGTACTGTTAGTCGGCTAACAAGACAAATAGTCGACTAACACATACTTGTATTTTCTGAGCTTAACTTGATTAGTTGACTAACTTTGTTGGTCGACTATTGATCATTTGCATAAGTTTGATTTTTGGCCAATAGTTGAGATTATAATTTGTTTTTTGGCTTAATACTATTAGTCGTCTAATGTTTTTGCTAGTCGATTAATAGCACCATTTTTGTGCTTATGATTGTTCATGATATATCCGTCTGATCAGTTACACTAGGTTAATTTTTGATCATTTATAAACGTTGGGATCTTCCTATATATAAAGGGAATGATTCCCTTACCTTCATATGCTTTGGCTCTTACAAAATTCTCTTGATTTTTAGCCATATTTCTGCCTCTTTTTTGTCTTGCAGTTTTGTCCAACCAAAAGCCAATCCTTTGTACAGAACAATTAACTTTTTTGCATGAAATTTGTTCCACAAATTCGCAATCAAAATATGAGTTTGTATAACTTATATGTTTGTAAAGGCTCTCTCAAGGAGTTTAAGAGGTGTACAATTCTTGATACCAGTTTGATGATCAATGCATTCTTATGATTTGCAAGAAGAATTATAGTTAAAAATCTCAAGCGGTGAAGTTTTAGAACTAGAGTAGGTTTGGAGGACCGAACCAGTATAAAAATCCTGGTGTTTGCGATTGCTTTTTCATTGTTGCTTATGTTTGCAGAAATTATATCACTTCTGCAGTTTTAAATTGATAGGTAGTGGCAACTCTTTTAAAATCATTTTTAGTAGATTTGTTTGAAAGACACTATTCACCCCATCTTGTGTCTCTTTGTCCACCCCAGGGTTCCAACAGACTAGTGGATTACTTAACTTTATTATGGTTTATCTAGGTGTTAAGCTTTACTGTTGCATGTTAGCAGGATACGGGTGTATTCTGAAAGATAATTTTGGAAGAGTGTGCACCTTTACTATTAGATATTGGATTATTTCAATATATATTTTGATGATGATGAAACACTATGCTTGCACTAATATGATTGGTGCAGCTATTAGAAAGCATTTAAAGAGGTGTCAATGCCCAAGTTTTGGATGACAATATTTTTCGTAAAGACATGTATATTATCGACAACATTTAGCTTATATTATTGTAATTGATATATATGATGTATCTTTTATTTTCTTATTATAGTAGTGATGTTAAATCCTTGAAGACACTCACACATACTTTAAATAATAGGATGAAGATTTAGAATATCAATGACTTCAAACGTGATCATTTTACCTTAATTTTAAGTTTATTTATTTGTTCAAATGTGAGTTAGTCGTCTAATAGGCTTTTTAATCGACTAATGAATTTCACATGCTTGAATATTCACAATTCAGCTTCTATTAGTCGACTAACCATCATTCTAGTCGATTAATACACAATAATATATGTAAAAGCTTATTTTTAATATATAAAGCCCAAGAGGTATGCCCGATTTTTTTCTCCTCCTCCTTTTTTCCCATCTTTTTCTTTTTTGTTTCCCGCACGGCCCAGCCCACCGGCCCCTTTCTCCCCCCCACTTAATCCCCTACATGCGCACCACACGGGTCACACACACACCCTGTCGCTCGTTCTATCTCTCAATCTAACTTTTTTCTCGTGATCGAAGCGAGATGGCGACAGCGGCGGCGAAAAGCCCTCGACGCTGATTCTCTGTCTCCTTCATTCATTCGATTCAAAGGAAAAAACGCAGCAACTGAGGCCACCCTCTGCTCGCTTCACGTCACAGAGCATGCGTCCTCTCCCCATTTTTACGCCCTAAACTCTTAGAATTTTGATATGAAAACGCCTCGATCTGAGGCTGATTGCCCTTGTGGCCTTCTACTGTCCCTCTCCAACCACCATCGGCCTTCCTCTTCCTTTATTTAAGCCCGGGTAAGGCTAGAGTTTTGGATTTTCACGCGAAAAATATTTTCAAAAGATATTTCGGGGTTCTCTTGATTTGAGTTCAGATCTTACTCTAGGGTTGTGATTTCTCTTCAGATTCTTCCGATTGTCCACGATTTTGGTAAAATCACCTTAATTCTCTAAATTTTGTTTTTTAAATTTGTGATTTTGTTTCCTTTAACTGCGATGAATTTCTAAGCCACTGGGCTTTGTGGTGACCCTCACCGCAGCCCCTAGATGTCCCGTTGTCGCCCCTTTCCTTAGCGGTGACTCTCATTGGGTTATTCCCCTTGTCCGTGAGTTTTTGGGGCTCCCTTATACCTCTCTATAACCCTATATGCCCTCCGAGTTCTCGCAGTGTCTCCCCTTACCTGGCCGTGACTGATTTGGGCATCCTTGCCATAAGTCGAGACTGTTTTTAGGGATTCCATGCCTATGATGTGATTGCCTTGGGCTTTCTTGCCTGGTTGTGATTGACTGTGGGGTTTATCCACTGTCGTGGCTATTTTTTGGGATTTTCGGTGTTGGTTTTCTGGGTGATGACTGTAGATATTAATTTGGTGATATTTTGGTTATTGTCGAGGTTTGGTAAAGGCCATGAGATAGGATGGGAATCCTGTGGCTTTGCCCTACATATTGGAATTGGATTAGAATACCATATGATTGAAAAAGAGGGGTTTGGCCTTTAAAGGCCTTTGGAAAATTGTGGAAATTACTGTCTGTTGAATCATACACCAGGCTATTGCCTGAAGGATGTTAGTTTTCTACACGTGGGATCATAAATCACTATCTGAAGGATCATATAAAACCATGAATACATGGTTAAGTACCGAAAATGATCGAGGATGAAAATTACCTGAGATCACCAAATTGTCCATCCCGCATATTTTTAAAAGTGCGGCACCATTCGCTACTTTGACGTTCAGGTTAGCTCAAAGTTATTATCTATGTTTCGAATTTAGATTTCCTACCATGCACATAATATTATATTTGCCATGCATGTATTTCATGATACATGTTTAAAATAGTGTATCTCTGGTGTGCTCCAAATTAGTATAACATTCATAACATGCCAAATGTTTCATTGTTTCCATTGATCAATAATACATGTTTCCTGATTTTAATAATTATAGCACATCTTCCAATGTTTTCCAATAACATTGAAATTGGCTGTTATGTTGAATGTGCTATGAGAACCAAATAGAATTGGAATATCACTGGAATGTACTGTCACTATCACTGTTTAAAACATAATAGCTTTATGAAGTCATGATTGGATCTGGAATTGACATGGCACATCAACATATACATTAGTTTCAATGTGACCCTTGATCTAATCAAAAGTTTTACATCCTAAATTAGGTTTACATGAGTAAATATTACCAACTTAGAGTTACACCTGGACTATACTACTGAGACACAAATATGTTCACTTGATGTACACTTGGCACTTCAGACTCACTGGGTTTTGGGGTAAATCATATTAGTGAGAGTGCGGGAGCGACTGGAGCCACGCTCCATTTGACGTGACCTCATCAGGTGTTCCGAACGGGTCACATCATGAATCTGATGGACTCATAATGTATTGTCAGGCTTAATTATTGAGTCCCACACCCTTACCTCTGGACTAATGGCCCCTCCTGTCCCACTTTTGGCCTAGCCCGTGTGAGCGCTCCTGTGGACTGAGTTAGACTTCTTGGTTGCTTAATGTACTCTCTAATATGATTCACAGCCTATGTTTGTTATAAATTGATAGGACCATGTTAGTATCACCTTAAATCATCAACCGAGTTGCATGTTTGTCTTAAATTCCAATGCATGCCTAATAAGAAATATTAATTAATCTGTTATATATTCTCAGTTTCTACTTTCTAGTTAGTGTTTACCATTGCTCACATATTTAAATTCCAAAATTCCAAAATTCTAGACTTACAGTGATTTACACATGGTGGGTCCTCATTGTTGTACCACCAGGTGTTGAGTCAGAGACAGAGGACCCGATGTTTGAGGACTCTGACTTTGCGATAGAATCAGCTGAATTTTGATTTGGAGGTAGTGTATATAATCATATGGTAGTATCAGATGTATTTTTGTTAGTATGTGGATATCATGATGTATATCATTTTTAAACTCGTACATATATAAATGAAATTCTTGTTAAGCATTTTGATACATATCTGCTTGTGTCTAGATTGTTTTCACTAGTTAACTACAGGACCTGCCATTCTTTTGGAAAAACATGCTATGCCCCTGATTGTCGGAGGGGGGGGGGGTGACGTTTTTCTTGGTGGTCCATACAGGTCCTTACAACCAACCTCGAGAACAATCTAGAAAGAGTAGGATGCATCATGATAAAAATGCTTAATTAGAATTGACCTTGCCTTATGAATGCAGACACATGCGAGTTTACAATCGTCAAAAGCGTACTGCAAAGGTGGCCCAGAATTCTTCTGGATCAAGTTTGGGTAACCCAATGGTCTATCAGATCTTGGATCAGGCTCAACGAGAGCTTGTTTAGGCTATTCGCGAGGAGCCTAAGATTATCGGAGGGATACAACAGTTTCGGGCCCTGCGTCCGGCTACATTTACTGGTCGAGTGGACCCATTGTAGGTAGAGTGGTTGCATAGCACAGTAGACAACCTGATTGCGGTAGGGATCCCACAGCATCATAGGTGAAGCTTGCGATGTTACAACTGGTAGATGGAGTTAGGATCTGGTGGGACGCAGCAGAGGATCAGTTGACGAAGCCTGTCACCTGGGATACATTCAAGGAGCAATTCAATGCCTAATACTTCTCTCATGGGGCTCAGATGGAGTTGGAGGCACGATTTACCAGTTTGAAGCTAGGCACCAGTACTATTGAGGACTATGATGCTGAGTTCTCTATGCACAGCAGGTTTTCGAAGGAGATGGTGTCCACTCTCGCAGCTCGAGCTCGACGTTTCCAGCAATGTCTGAACGTAAAGCTCCAGGAGAAGATGGTTGGATTGAACCTGCAGACCCATGCAGCAGTGCTTGCGACGGCCAGTGGTGGAGCCAGAAAACTTTGTTAGGGGGCAAAAACATAATAATAAAATATTTTGTTTTTATAAACCAGTTGCAAAAATCAGAGTTTCTTCATTAATATAAAAAATAAACTTACAACACATATCGACGACGTGTTTTCATATTTGGATAAGGTAAAGTTCTTCTAGAGTCTTAAATATAGATACTAATATTATGTTTAAAAAATTCATATGATCACTACTTTTCAAAGATTCATTGAAGGGTTTGACAAACTTATAATATGATAAAAGAAAACTTCTGAAACAAATAAGAGATGTATAATTAATTTATTTCTTTCCTTTTCCTTCTGTTTGGTTGACAAAATTACCAAAGCTAGCTCCTTACTTGTTGTAGACTTGTAACCCGTGTCCTAAATCAAAAAATTCATAATCATAATCAAAACTCCTTAAACAAAAGCTCAAATTAATAATAATCATAAAAAAATCCTTTAAAATTCATTGTAATCAAAAAAATGAATTTTAAATCATAAAATTCATATGTACTTTTACAAAAGCTCAAATTGAGTGCAGAGAGCAAGGTCAGTCCGCCACACACACAACGAAGATATCCTCAAAATACAGAAAGAAGAAGTGGGGGTATTTTACTGACACAAACAAGTTATAAACTTTAAAATGATTTATGGTTTAAAATCTCTTGAAAGTCCGACCAAATCTGTTAAGCTTTCTAAACAAATCATGGGATACATCATAAAAATGTGTCTGTCATTCTAGCATATGTTGGATGATAATTAGAAATTTCGTCTTCCACCGTGTACTTTTGTTCGATATATATTTGTTAAAATAGTGTATAATCTTC
>JAULAV010006019.1:0-25005 GCA_030789695.1 Scilla litardierei
GAAGTGTCATCCACTATGCTAGTGGGCCAAGGAACTGTACCTCCTAACTCGAAGCGACAGTTTGTCCTGCCTTCTTCCCCACATCAACGGCAAGAGTGCCACATGTCTCCTTGTCTTGAAGGAGCTCAGGCTGACGAGATGAGTCTCATGTAGGCCTCAAGAGGAAGGCTTGGAGAGACAGCCTCCACCATTCGAACTCTTCCAACAGCTCGGATGAGGGTCAAGGCGAATATTCTAGCGCTTCCAATATCCAGCTCAGAAGATCTAAGTGCCGAGGTGATGTACGACGACATCGCTCCTAGTCATTGAGCTCAGATGAGGAGCAAACCCCCTCGAAGAAGAGAATCACCTCGGCCTTGATGTTGCCCAGTTTTAGATGCCCGACCTAAGCAAATATGATGGCTAAGGCGATCCATGTGAACACATCCAATACTATAAAGGAGTGATGGAGATATAGGGGGTCGATGACTCGTCTCAAAAGTTGTGAGCACTACTTTCAAGTATAGGAGATCGAACAAGTAATACCTTGTGAGACCAGAATCGAATCTACGGGACAACTGACCTACAATACCACAACTTTCTACTATCAAGAGTAATAATCCAATAAGAAAACTACCACCTTTCAAGACAAAGCAATGGTTTCAAAGGTTTTAAATAGTGAAAAGCAGTCCTAAAAGTAGTATGGAGAAGTAGATCATAGGATATCAATCAGAAGAGTATGTGTCGGTTATGATTTCGTTAGGGTGTTTGTAATCGATGAATATTAATGTCTTTTGATAACTCAATGTTTCATCCAGTCAGGGCATGAGAACGTCGAAAAATATAACAATCAAGATCAATAAAACAATGCCATAAGTAATCAAGTGAAATATCGATTTTATGAAGAATCTAAACATAAGTACCCGCTGGGGTCATGATATGTCATGCTAGGATCATATCCCAAATAAGCCTTATCAAGGTCATATTTGATTTAAGCATGTTCACGTCGACATGATCACACTCAAATAGAATATGTAGAAATTGATAAATCAATCAATATATCATGAAAATAGGGCGAAAGACATTAATATCAAAGATCACATAACCCTAACTACATCCTAACCAACAAACAAGAGATTTAGCCAAGCATTGAGAGAAAAGATTCAATCTTTATTAATAAAAACAACATCTTTAATCCCTAATACAGTAAATAAACTCAATATAATATAAAAAGATAAGAACTTTATCACCATTTCTCTTCAATTGAATCATATATCTTCTTCAAAGCCGTGTCTCCTTCCTCAAGCTCCAAAGCCGTCAAATTTTCAGCAATTCATGCACTAAATCGGCTTGAGAATATCCCCAAAAACCTAGTCAAAAACTTTTCTTCGTCGCGTCACTTTCATAAATTTTATGGGCAGTGAATATGACATCATGTACGAACTCACCACTCTTCTTTCGTTCCTTTAGTTGATTGTAGGCTCCTACAAACTTGAAAACGTGCATATTCAAATAGTGCTAATGATTTTTGCAAGACTTGTAATCTCAAATGGCTCCACCAAAATGGAACTCGGTGACATACTTTGTCAGATTATTCCAGAATGGTGTGCCCGATTGATTAGTACCAATAATGGAGTCTTTGCTGATATTTAGATAAGCACTAACCAGGACCTTCTGTTCCTCAATTGTCCACATTGGATTTCTTTTGTTGGCTGCAACTATCGTAGGTGGAAAATCCTTCTCTTTTTAGTTGGTGGCTTGTCTTGTGGTTTCTGTAGCCTCCCCCATGCCCTTCTATTCCACACTGCGTGGAAAATTCAGGATACAGTGAGTTATATTGGAAATATGGATTGTATGTGAAATTTCGATTCAGATGAATAGATGGATTATATTCTAAATTGGTCTCAAGTGTTAAAATTTGTGTAGTATTTTGGTTTCCAAATGGACTTGAAGAATTTAACAAATGTTGAAAGTGGTTGGGGTGATGTAGATCGATGGAAAATGAGAATTGAATAATAAATTAGATAAGGAAAAGTAAGATTGGAGATGCGTGAAACAAATGCTTGGGGAGTATCATTTATATAGAAGAGAAAAAGGCTAAAATACTGAACCATAACAAGCACAAAGTCCAAGAAATAAACCCAAAAATGCAAGTCTCAACGGCTCTTAAGTGTTAGTTTTTCGATTGAATCGGACGTCTGAAGTTCACTTATCAGACGTCCGATGAATCATCAGGCTGGCACTCGAGATGGCTCGTCCGATGAATGACTAAGGCCCACAGAGCCCACAAGAAATGCCTGACGTCGACTCAGTCAAATCCCACCTGGCAGTCACCCGTTACACTTGAACGTGGGATTGAAGGTGGGCTCATAAATAGCTGGAACGTGTGATACGGTTACTCCTATTATAGGGAGGAGATCATGGCACCATAATGGGTGACCGTTATCCTCACAATGTCACTGAAAAGACCCAAGAGGTCTATAAATACAGAAAGAGTTCTAACTTCCAAGGCACGAGAGCTAATACATAGAGTCTACTCTTTCAATTTACATTCCTTTCATAAAAGAGCTTGTGACGTCAGATCTGAGATGAACTTCGTGGGTCGATCTCAGTTGCTTCAAGCTCACTCTCTTCCTTAAGTTCCATTCTAACTTAAGTATCGGAGGGGATTTGGGTTGGGACCCGGATCCGACCCCCCTGACGCTTCCCTGTGGTGCATATTTACGAGCCTCACTCCTACGCGAGGGTCATTCCAAAGCTTCTTAGCCTCGATCGATTGACATACGAATCGCTCGATGGTCGATCGATCATCACAAGTCAACCATCATCCATCAACGACCCTGCTTCTTCCAACCTAGGGTCCCACTCAATCGGTTGACGAGGCTCTGACTCAGCACGACGGATCCACGTCAGCAATACAATTGTTTCGTCATTTTTGGCCTTAATAGTGTGACGCCGTCTGTGGGAAAATGTTAACTAGCTCGACATACCAAAGCAAGTAAAAAGCTATATCGGTTGGACCCGGCAACATCGGACCGAACCCAAGTCCAATTGAGAAACAAAAGGCAAATAGCATTCTGGTGGAGGATGCCTCAGATTCTACATCACCATCAAAGCAACCTCGGAAGGCCACCAAAGAACCTAAGGTGTTCCAGAAGCAATTCGACCAATTTGCAGAGCGAGTCGACAAGAGTCTTGGTGTTTTGGCGACCCTGATACGCCAAAGCATGGGAGATCTGCCACTCACAAATAAGCAACTAACGCCTCCAAATCCAACTCTGACACCAACTAGAGGCGTAGCCATGCTCAGGGATCTAAGAGATCCAAGAGTGGATCGGCAAGAGATCACCCACACAATACAACCCCCACATCTCACCAATACGGCGAAGGGGGGAATGACAATCATTCCTTCGGTTTCTAGGGAGGACCCGGTCCCTCCAACTATAAGGAATCGACCTGCAACATCCTGGATCAAGTAATATACAGGGCTCCCCCAGGTTGTAACCCTCTCAATCTTGTAGGTGGATTTGGGAGGAGAGAGGAAATCCCAAACCGATCCTCGGGAGCTATATACGTGCAAGGCAGTGATGATGATCCCTACTTATCCAGTCCACACTTCGGCAGACCCCACTGAAGGACAACATCACCTCTGCTCCTTCTCTTTCGAAGTTCAAACTCTCTGCCTTGCCAGCATATGATGGCAGAGGCGACCCGTGGTCGCACATCCGCAAGTATCTAAACGTGATGCTGCTTCATTGGGCCGATGCACCGTACCTCTGCCGGCTTTTCACGCTACCATATTCAAGAGGGCAGAAGGCCGGTACGACGGATTACCCGACAGCTGTATCGAGTCATTCAACGAATTGAACGATTTGTTCTGCAAGCATTTCGTCGCAGGTTGACGTCCCAAGAGGAAGTCCTCCCACATCTTTACATTCAAGTAGAAGGATAAGGAATCAATCCGAGCCTTTGTCCAGTGATTCAACGATGAAAGGCTCGAAGTAGAGGACACGCCAGATGTAATGTCATCGCGGCGTTCACGCAAGCGGTGTGGGACAAACACTTGCGGAGGGCGCTCCACCAGTTCCCACCTAACAGTCTCACGGAGATGTTCAATATAATAGATCGGTTCACCATCTTTGAAGAAGCGGAGGAACCGATTGAAACTACGGGGAAAGGCACCCCTGCCCGCCGTGGAGACACCAGACGGGAGCAACCAACTCAGGAAACCCCTCGCCAGGAATCTCGGGACAAGAGACCGAGAGAGAGGAGCCCTCTGAGCAAGGAGCGCCCACCTTATGCGAGGCCAAGCATGCCCAGGACAGAGGTCCTCGCTTATGCCCCACGAGAAGAACTGTCTAAGAATCAGCGAAGAAAGGCAAATATGAGAAAAGAGACAACCTCAAGTTCTGCAAGTACCACAATGACTATGGGCATGATACCAACCATTGTTGGACACTCACGAAGGAGATCGACGCACTGGTCTAAGCTCAAGGTCGAATAAAAAGCATGGGATGAAAGCAACCCCCGACGAAATTCAGAAATTCATGTACGCTTTTACTTTCTTCAATAAAGCATTTTTTTCATCAAATAAATTCTTCTTCCTTTTCAAAACAACTTTCTTTGATACATCATTTATGAATTCTATGTAAAGAGTCCCATCAAACTCCCCACTAAAAGGACCATACCCATGTACACCCTCTAGTGTCGTCAGCCGTAAGTTGAGGGGCCACCCCTTCGCCACTGAACGACCTTCTCGTGTCGTTAGCCGTAAGTCGAGGGTCCACACCTTCGCCACTGAACGACACTCTCGTGTCGTCAGCCATAAGTCATAGGGGCCACCCCTTCACCACTGAACGACCCTACGTGTCGTCAACCGTAAGTCGAGGGGCCACTCCTTCGCCACTAAATGACCCTATCATGTCGTCAGCCGTAAGTCGAGGGACCACCCCTTCGTCACTGAACGACCATCTCGTGTCGTCAGCCGTAAGTCGGAGGAGCCACCCCTTTGCCACTGAACAAACCTTACGTGTTGTCAGCTGTAAGTCGAAGGGACCACCCCTTCGCCACTGAACGACCATCTCGTGTCGTCATCCGTAAGTCAGAGGGGCACCCCTTCGCCACTGAACGATCCTAACGTGTTGTCAGTCGTAAGTCGAGGGGCCACCCCTTCGCTACTGAACGACCCTCTCATGTCGTCAGCTGTAAGTCGAAGGGACTACCCCTTCGCCACTGAACGACCATCTCCTGTAGTCAGCCGTAAGTTGAGGGGCCATCCCTTTGCCACGGAATGACCCTCTCGTGTCGTCAGCCGTAAGTCAAGGGGCCACCCCTTTGCCATTGAACAATCCTCTCGTGTTGTCAGTCATAAGTCGAAGGGCTACCCCTTTGCCACTGAACGACCATATCGTGTCGTCCGTCGTAAGTTGAAAGGCCACCCCTTCGCTACTGAACGACACTCTCGTGTCGTTAGCCGTAAGTCGAGGTGCCACCCCTTCACCGCTAAATGACCTTATCGCATCGTCAGCCGTAAGTCGAAGGGGCCACCCCTTCGCCACTGAACGACCCTCTTGTGTTGCCAGCAGTGAGTCGAGAGAACCACTCCCTCGCTATCGAACGTAATGGCCTATTTCTAACATGGTTCGACGGCTTAAACCTAACCATCTTGAGCAAGGGTCCAACCCGTCGAAAGGGGCCATCAGGCATTACAGCCACACGATATGAGCGACGACAAACAATGAGATACAACGACAAACAAAGAGATATAAGCCAATTCTTCTGATGCTTTTACTACAAAACTGTTTTCGTCTATATCTCAGTTACCACCCCTATACATTTGAAAACTATGGCAGGGTAATGAGGAGCATCAAGATTCTGCAACGAATCGCTAGGCTCTTGGCCTCCCTTAAAGCGCGGCAACATGCTCTCGATCTTCCAGAGCACCAGCACCCATGTCATCACCCACCATGATGACGAGTTCGCCCGGGGGAGCAGTCTTTCCCGTGCCTTGACTCAAATCATCGTCATTGATATCCGAGAACGACACCGGGATCTGGTCGATCTCAGTGAAGAGGTCAGTGAATCAGTCCTTCACTTTTGACCGACATCGTTCATAGCCTTGCATTTATAGCTCGTCGAAATCGGGAAATGAATCCTTAAATTCCTAGACTGCCCTCTCCGCTATGGCATCGGTGCTGGTCTTATCCTCCAACATAGCTTTCTTTGCCCGCTTCCTCAAGGCCGATTGATCGGCTTCTCTCTTACGAGACTCGCGTAACTCATGCGCAACCTACTGAATGTGGTTTAGCCTCAGTTTGCACAGAAGCCATATTCTATCCAGCTCAGCCTGAGACTTCTCCACGGCCCTCTTAACGGCCCCCATGGTGACTTTGTGGTTAGCCACCACCGGTGCACGTCGACGCAGTGCAGAAGTGGCCACGAGAGCTTGCAAACAAGGCACGATAGTCAACATCCATGCTTTCGTCACCTACAATGGAGGTCGATGCAATAGTTACCTGGACATTAGCGTGGACGGCCATCGATGCAAGCCTCTCATAATCGACCCTCTCCACAACGGCCATATCGCGCAGTAGGGTTGCGTTTTTGACCATTCGAGAGGCAGCCCCATGCTCCAGAAGGGTAGAATCATCTCATCTCTCCTTATTGGAGACTCCATTTGAACGAGTTCCTCCACGGGACAATCAAATGGAGCCTGAGGAGATCGACTCTCTAGCAAAATTGGTCTGAATTCATCAGGAATGTTTTCAGACAGAGGCACTGGAGGGAACATGCCTCCCCAAGGCTAGGAATTCTCATGCATAAGAAGCTCCGGAGGGACCCGCGTCTCCTCCAAGTCCCCCTCTAGAAGAGTTCCTCGCTCCTGCTAAGAAATCTCCTCCACGGCCTCAGTCGACCCAGATGGCTCCGAGTCCCTAAGGCGAAGCCACCGCCTTCTCTTACTGTCATGGCATGTTTAGCTCTATACGCGAGTAGAGTGAGTATAATGAGTTGATAAGGAGGGATATGGAGTGAATGTGGCTCGTGGCAGTCATGTAAATTTGTGAAAAGTGTAGGGGCATTTCGGTCATTTGACTACACTGGTAGAAGTGTATGTGTAGAGTAAAAGTGGGTGTGTAAAGAAATGTCAAACTTGTAAATTTGAAAGAGAGGGTTAGTGTGTGAGGGGCTAGTGTGAAAAGGGATGTGGTTTACTAGCAAGCTCGTAAATTTTCAAAATGGTCAGGGGCAAAACAATCTTTTGGCCAAAAAACTGCTATGCGTACATACTAATGTTGTATGTACATAAAGAAATGGCAAACTTATAAATACTTGAAACTTGAGGGGTAATTTTGGAAGGGTATTAATGTCATTTTAACATGTTCATGCTTATCCTAGAGTAGGTTCTAGACATAGATATTTTTAGGGGATTCTAAACACTTCTTTAATCTTCTCTTTCTTTTCTTTTTTTCAACCTTATCTCCCTCTCCCCCACCCTAAACCTGGCCGAAAATTATCCCCCTCTTGCCCCCTTCATCCAAGCTCAAAACCCTAGCTTTTGCTTCCAAAAAATTCAAGGAAAAACCCTAGCTTTCAAGAGAAACAAAGGTGGAGAGAAGAGAAAGAGAAGAGAAGGAGAAGAGAAGTTCTTTGAGGTAGGAATTCTAACTTGGTTAGTGAATTTTTATTTAGGGCTATGAGATTGTTATGATGATAATTATATTGTTTAAGTCCTTGATTTCATGTTTTATATGTGCAATAGCCCCAAAGCTTCAATTTTTCCCGTGTATTTGCTTGCAAATTACCCTCTCCTGAAAAACAGAATTTTGCATGTGTGTTTGCTCATCAATTTTTATTTCTGTAGTTGGAATCACTTTCTGAAAAAATTATGTAGCTGTAGATCTTGAAGTCCTACCCCAAATTCATATAAAATTTTCCATATGTTGTGTTCAATAAGTGGGAGTAAAAATTCATTGTTTACAAGATATCTGAAATTCTGTCAAGCTGCACACAGTTCAGCAAAATGAGCACTACTACCTGCACACTTCATGGATTTTGTCGATCTTGGTCTCGTTGGAAACTTAAGAAGTTTATCTAAAAGTTCACCAGAGTTCTTATATGTAGTAATTCTGGCTCCAAGATGCTTAAAATTGGCTTTGAAGACAGGTCCAGAAATCTGTCTGCAGAACAGACTTGACACACTTGATTAAATAATTCACTATAAATTATATACTTCACATTTCTGCATGAAATTTTATAAGTGAACTCAGGACTATAATATCCCCAACTTTCATTCTTTGAGTTTTGTCAAATTCACAATATAAAGGGGTTAAAATGCTGTCTTTCTAGCTGATTTTGCAATTTCAGTATGCTGAATGGTGTTGGGTGAAGTTGGAAGTGTGTGATATTGCTAATATTTCACTCCAAAATGCATGAATGAAGTTGATGCATGTATGTAAGTTTGGTTAAGCTATTTGTTACTAAATTTGATGGTGTGACATGTCTCATTTACATGACGAACACCATATGTTCGATAAAATGCCCAAATGAATTTGAAGTTGGAAAAACTTGAAATTGGCCATTAAAAATGTTGTGCCATGTAATACTTTTGTAAACTTGTGTATGGCCATTGAACATTATGATATCTGACATGTTAATTAGGATGTATCGGTCTTCTCTAAGGCGGGTGAACATCCTAGTATTGGGATGGGGGAAGTTTGGGTATAACTTAATTATAAGGGGCTGGACTGAGAAGTTGGGGAAAGTGATATGAGATACGTGATACTTATTCCCACTCGCCTTTACCGGGAGTGGAGGGGACATACAGAGGTTGTGTTATGATGTGGAGAGCCTCACTCCTGCCAGGGACGGGGGAGCTAAGAGGCCCGGTGTACAGTGCCCATGTCCACAGCGTCGTGTGCTATATTCACCCCAAATTGGGGTGAATTCCAGGCCCTTATCTTTAGGTGATACGGCTTCCAAAAATCACTAATAACAATTAACTAATGAACCATGTATGTGTTGTTGTTGCACACTCGTGTGTTGTACCTTTTACCTTGGTTGTTTGTACTTTTATTGCCGTTATACTCATAACCTTAAATGATTTTCCCCTATCCTAGTTAGTTTCCTACTGGGCACATTTGACGTGCTCATTTTACTTTTCAGGTCTTGAGCAGAGGTCACCAGAGCAGAGTCTCCCACATGAGATTCCTTAGATGTGGGTTTGGGTTTGGGAATACCACTCTTTTGGGATGTGTCTTGTAGTGTGAGTTGGTTTGAGTGGGGAGTGAGTTGTCTTTTGTAGCTGTGTTATATGTTGGTGGCTTGTAGCACTTCTCATGTATATACTAGAGACAGTTCACTTGTACTTGACGCTGGTGTGTGGTACGCTCTTTAGTTATGTGGTTTTGTGGATATGTACTCTTTGTGATGGCTATGTGTGGTGCTTCTTTCTTTTATATATCTGCAATGTATGATCCCAGCATACGCAGTGGCCTGCTTATTGTGTGTTTACCTTACACGCTTGGTGTAATACCGCGGCTTGTCAGGCTCCATCCTCTCTTTTCCCCCCTATGGGACGTCGTATAGGTATATGTGAGAATGGGGCGTGACACTTACCTCCCTCAACTGCAACCACCTCAAATTCAGTGGGGGGCTTCTCCTTTTACCTCCACTGGAGGCGGGCCAGCTAAGTGGCCCCATCAGCGACAATGGATCGTTCCTCCAACGATCGAGCTGTCCCTTCTCCCATAGAAGGCACCAAGGAGATAACATGATCTCCTTAGCTTCTCTGATAGAAGCCTCGACTCCTTTCCTCAGTACAGAGTCTACCTGACACTCCAGACCGACCATGCATGTAGAAGAAAAACATGTTAAGTCAGAGAACGAAGATCGAACAGTTGATGGGCACGTCGACCTTTTGTCCATACGGTCTGGCGCAACACCAAGTCAGACCACAGCCATTTCGTCTTCCTCACATTCTCCGACAGACTCATCAATGCGTCGGTGGCTTCCTTATCCGCTTCGGATAAGGGCTTATTCTTAGCGTGGCCAAAGTCAGGGACACCCCATCCGACGCAAAAGCTTGCCTCTCCTTGAAATACCACAAACAGGAACTTCTCTTTCCATTTGGATTTCGAGGAAAGGAGATCATCAAATAACTTCATGCCTTGACGGGCCGTTACCATGTACCAGCCCGAAGTCTTGAAAGGAGGAATCGATGAGAAGTAATTGAACAATCTTAGCGACTGTTCAATTCTCTTCATCACGCACAGAGTAATAAAGCACACCAATGCACATATGGCGTTCGACATCAGCTGGCAGAGGGAAAGGTTCAGGGTGCTCAGAAAGTAACACATAAAAGGATGCATGGGGAATCGAAGCCCTCGTTGGAAGGCTTTGACGTTAACCCCAACTTCCTGATCGCCTGGACGATGAACCCTTTCGTCCATCACCGACACCCGGATCTGATAGTCTAGCCGAACGTAAATTCTCTAAAATTCGGGAACTGATTGGCTCCGACCTTGGATCTCAGATTTGCAATCAGACCATGCTTCATAGCCCCCTCTTTGTTCTTCTGCATGACGGTAACCAAACTCCTCTCAGAAGCAGGAACAGAGGATGAAGCCATTTTAAGGATGAAAACTAAATCAGGAATGACGAAGACGATATCTTCAAATTCCCGCACTGGAACCGTCTTATATCGATATGACGACAGCGGCATGATGAAACATGTGTCAAAGGTCTGAGGCTCTAAGCGTCTTGGATTTCGAACCTGCGAATCATCCAAATCAGCAAAACATGCATTTTGGCTCCTAGAACTTGAGTGTTAATTCCTCGACCGTCATGCCCCATTAATGCGATGTAACATCGCTTGACCCCAACAGGCAGACTCTCTGAGGTCGTGCGACGAGGGCCATTGTTGAATCATCGGACAGGAACTCGAAATGGCTCATCCGACGAATGACTAAGGCCCACAGAACCCACAAGAAATGCCTGATGTCGACCCAGTCAAAGCACACCTACCAGTCGCACGTTACACCCTCCCCAATCGAACATGGGATTGAAGGTGTGCTCATAAATAGCAAAAACATGGGCTACGGTTACTTCTATTAAAGGGAAGATCATGGCACCATAATGGGTGATCGTTATCCTCCCAACATCACTGAAAGACCCAGGAGGTCTATATATATGGAAAGGGTTCTAACTTCCAATGTACGAGAGCTAATATATAGACTCTACTCTTTCAGTTTACATTCCTTCCACAATAGAGCTTGCGACGTCAGATCTGAGACGAACCTCCGTGGGTCGATCTCAGCTGTTCCAAGCTCACTCTCTTCCTTAAGTTCCCATTCTAACTTAAGCACCAGAGGGGATTTGGGTCGGGACCCAGATCCGACCTCCTTGATGCTTCCCTGTGGTGCAGATTTACGAGCCTTACTCCTACGCAAGGGTCATTCAAGAGCTTCTCAGCCACGATTGATCGATATACGGATCGCTCGAGGGTCGATCGAGCATCGCAAGTCAACCATCATCCATCAACGACCCTGTTTCTTTCAACCTAGGGTCACACTCAACCGTCTGACGAGGCTCCAACTTAGCACGAAGGATCCATGTCAGCAATACAACTGTTTCGGTCATTTTTGGCATTAACAAGACGTCTGGTTCATGTCTCAGTGGCTATTAACGACTAGTTTTGTAAGGATCTCCTTACCCTTGCAATACTAACAACAACACACTAGAGGGGGTGAATAGTGTAATGACAATAAATTATCCAATTAAAATTAAACTTGCAAATGCGGAATAATAAATGCAAGAGGAAATAATTGACATAATCAATCCAAACGCAAACACAAGAATATACACTGGTTCCCCAAACTTGGGTACGTCCAGCCACACCAATATTCACTATAATTCCACTAAGAGAAGTGAATACAAATCCCACAAAGAGATACCTCACCAAGAGGATTTTTCTCTACACAAGGACCCAACCAACCCTACACAGGGGGTCAAACTCCCACATAGAGAATTACTAATTCCCACTCAGAGAATTAGGGTTAGCCCTACACTAGGACACCGAACTCCCACTAAGAGAGTTACTCCCACAAAGAGAGTTATTCCCACTAAGAGAATATCCTAATCCCACAAAGAGATAAACTCCCACAAATAGAGAAAGACTAATTCCCACAAAGAGAATTAGTGTTACAAAGAAACACCAAGTAAAATAAATACTCTTATCTAAGCCTTGAGATGCTTACTCATAGATGAATGCAATGCATGGAAGAGGATATCTAAGTGTTGAGATTTGCTTGAAAGCACTTGGATGATTTTCCTTGAGCTGGACTTCAATGCATGAAGAGGAATGAGAGCTCAAAGAGGGAAATGAGAGAGTTTGAGAGTGGCTTAATCAATCTCTAATGATTTTCAATAGCATCAAGAAGCTCCTGTAAACTCAGCCCTCTCATATATATAGGAACCCCATATCAACCCTCAAAACCCAAGAAAACAGCTAAAAACAAAAAGCTGCAACGGCTAGTTTCTGGGCAGAAACGTCACTGACAGTCGACTGATGAACAAATGACAGTCGACTGTCCAATGGTTAGAAAATATCCAATGGCTATAATCTGAGCCACGACAGTCAACTGATGAAGTCGATACAATCGACTGTAAACAGGACAGGCGCCTGTAAAACCTTCAGCAGGCGACTGCTGCAGGGGATGGAATAAAACAGAGAGTTGCACTCTTTCTCCTAATATGCATACAGGCGACTGATGACAAGAATACAGTCGACTGTAAAATAGACAGGCGACTGTAAATCCTTCATCAGTTGGCTGCTGCAGGAGATGGAGAAAAACAGAAAGAGGCAGTCTTTGCACTTACGCTTTCAGACGACTGTTAACCAATTCACAGGCGACTGTAAATATACATGCGACTGTAAACCGAGCATCAGTCGATTGATGCGAAAAGCTCAAATAGATTCAATAGAAATGTTGACTTGAGCCGTGCATAACAGTCGACTGTAGAAGGCTCGACAGGCGACTGGAAATCACCCAGTCGACTGTGAACTCTTCAGCAGTCGACTGTTGGAGAGCCAGAGACTCCAAATGAGTCTTTGGTCAAGATGAGCCTATAGGGTTGGATTCTATGATAATCTTAAGGCTCACTAAGATGGTTAAATACATATGCATGTATGAGTAGACCATCTATCAAGGCATTACATTAACCTAGACTCAAATGAGAGAGCGCGTAATAAAGGAAATATTACATGGATTACATTGCTTTCCTTAGAGTCTATGTTCTTCAATCTTGATGCCTTGATGCTCCCCATCATCTCCAAGCTTTGGCACCCCTTGAGTCCAAGCTTTGGCCCTTCTCCACTTGATGTCTATCCTTGCATCAAGTGTTTAGTCTCCACAAAAAGATATTCTTGAAATGTAACTATGAAACTAAAACAAGAGAGTCATTAGCAACAACATAATGTTATGATCATCATCAAAATAACATTGGTATGAAACACCAATACTCAACAAGTTTTTCACTGAATCAGACGTTTGAAGTTCACTAATCAGACATCTGATCATTTATCAGACGTCTGTAAAATGAACTTCAGGTGTCTGTTTCATGTTCAATGAAATTTTTTTTGGAATTCCCATTATCAGGCATCTGGTGCCTACTCACCAGACGTATGGTCATGGCATGGTTTTCAAAAAATTATTCCCGCCAGAATCAGTCATCTGTGGTATAACAATCAGATGTCCTATCTTAGCATATTTATGAAAAGTAATAATGCACATGCTGAGTCAACGGCCGAATGGGGGGCTAAACTTGGGCTTATGTTCTGTCATCTCTCTTCATTTTTTTTGTAAAAAACTCGCACCATGTAGGACTAAGCCCGACATTCAGCTCCAATTCAGCCCTCCATTAGGAGTGCTCTTAGAGTTTCGTTTGTGCAAAAACACGCGCGAAATCATATGTGGCCAAACAAGGTTGGGTCGTTGAATATTTTTTTTGTTGACCTAGACTCCAGCACCGTCTTATAAGTGTGACGGTCAGGCACAAAACCGGGGGTATCGGGGTCAAAATAAATAGCTGACACCAAGCATCGAACCTGCAACCCCAAACATGCTTGCATAAGCCAATGCCAACTAAGCTAATAAGATATGCTGTAGAATTTATCTTAACATTTCGACATATAATGAAAAATTGTCCAAAAAAATCTCAAAGAAAACCTTTAAAATTCTTCCTGCAAAATTCAAATCTTTAGGGGTGTAGCAAAGCATCTCCCTCTCGGGCGCTGCTCTGTTCCGCACACACATTTTTATGCTCATCGATTCGGTGAACGACTCCCCCCCCAGGAAACAAAACGGAGCAGGTCACAGCACTCACTCCCCCATCTCCTCTTCAAGTAGTGATTTTTTCCGCCACTCTGGACATCTTCAAGATGAGCTCCACAATCAAATGTAGCTTCATCTTGCTCCTCCTCCTCCTCGTCCATCGGCATTCGTCTTTCGCCCTGAGCTCCGACGGCACTCTCCTCCTCTCCTTCAAGTACTCCGTCCTCGACGACCCCCTCAGCGTCCTCGCCGACTGGAACTACGACGACGACACCCCTTGCTCTTGGAACGGCGTCGTCTGCGCCGCCTTCCCCGACCCCTTCCTCAACTCGTCGGCCATCTTCGCCGTCTCCCGAGTCGTCGGCCTGGTCCTCCCCAACTCCCAGCTCATGGGCTCCCTCCCCTCCGACCTCGGCCTCATCGACCACCTCCGGCATCTCGACCTCTCCGACAACTTCCTCAACGGCACTCTCCCCAGCTCCCTGTTCAACTCCTCCGAGCTCACTACCCTCTCCCTCGCCAACAACGAGATCTCCGGCGACCTCCCCGACCTTGTCGCCGGCCGCGTCCCCAACCTCCAGTCTCTCAACTTGTCCGACAACGCCCTCGCCGGCGGGGTCCCCAAGAATCTGACTCTGCTCCCCAAACTCACCGTCGTCAGTCTAAAAAACAATTACATTTCCGGGAGCTTGCCCGGCGGAGGATTTGGGCGGCTGAGGTTCCTGGATCTGAGCTCGAATCTAGTGAACGGGACCATTCCGGCCGATTTCGGTGTCGGCGGAGTCCGGCACTTGAACCTCTCTCGCAACAAACTGTCCGGCGAGATTCCGGCGGAGATTGGGTCAAGGATCCCGCCGGACGCGACGGTGGACCTCTCGTTCAACAATCTCACCGGCGGGATCCCGCAGTCCGCCGCGCTGCTGGCGCAAAAGCCCGCGGCCTTCGCCGGGAATCCCGACCTTTGCGGGAAGCCGCTGATGAATCTGTGCACGATTCCGTCAACGATGTCGAACCCGCCGAACGTGTCCGGCTCAGGGCCGCCGGAGCCGCCTCCGGCTTTCGCGGCGATGCCCAAGACCCCGGATGTCGGTTACTCTGAGGGTAATTCGGGTAGCTCCAATGGAGCAGGATTCAAGCCAGCGACGATCGCGGCGATAGTGGTCGGAGATTTAGGCGGGATCGCCCTGCTCTTCGTCGTGCTGTTGTACGTTTATCATGTCAAGAAGAAGAGGCAGCTTCAAGAGCAGCAGCAACAAAGCAAGCAACACAATGCAGCGGTTCAGGCTCCCGAGCCCTCCAAGAGTTCGATCGGGTTCGCTTGTTGCTCGAGAAAAAAGGACAGCGACGGAGAGGAAGAGACATCGGAGACCGGCAGCTCGACGGAGCCCGAAGCCAAAAACGGGAACGACGCGACTCTCGTCACGGTGGACGGCGACGTCGAGCTCGAGATGGAGACCCTGCTGAAAGCATCGGCCTACATCCTCGGGTCCACCGGGCGCACGATCGTGTACAAGGCCGTGCTGGCCGACGGCACCGCGCTGGCCGTCCGACGAGTCGGGGAGAGCGGCGCCGTCGACAGGCTCAAAGATTTCGAGGCCCAGGTTCGGTGCATAGCGAGGATTCGACACCCGAACCTGCTCAGAATCTGGGGGTTTTACTGGGGGCCTGACGAGAAGCTCCTGATACACGACTACGCCCCCAACGGCAGCCTCGCCGTTGCTTACAGACACTTGGGCTGGGAAGCGAGGCTGAGGATAGCCCGAGGGGTCGCCAGAGGCCTTGCTTACATCCACGAGAAGAAGTCCGTGCACGGAAATCTCAGGCCGAGCAACATTCTGCTGGCTTCCGACATGGAAGCGAGAATCGGAGACTTCGGGCTGGACCGGCTCTTGTTCGGCGATGCCGGAGGCAGGCCGGGCGGCTCTGCGCGGCTGTCCGGGAGCAAGAGGTCGGCGCAGTCTCCGCCGGAGCTTTCGGTGGCCGGACCGTCCTCGGTTCGGTACCAGGCGTCGGAATCGTTGAAGAGCATCAAGCCGAATGCCAAGTGGGACGTCTACTCGTTTGGGCTGGTGATGCTGGAGCTGATGTCGGGGAGGCTGTTCTCCGAGGAGGAGCTGTGCCGGTGGGACGCCGGGCTCGTCGCGGAGGAACGGAATCGGGTCGTTCGGATGGCGGATCCGGCGATGAGAGGGGAGGTTGAGGGGAAGGAGGAGGATCTGTTGAGTTGCTTCAGGCTGGGGTTTGCTTGCGCTGCCATGGCACCGCAGAGGCGGCCAAGCATGAAGGATGTGGTCATGGTGTTGGATAGACTGCCTTGTGCAGCAGCATCATCATCATCATCATCACTCTGATGATTAATTGTACTTAAAAATGGCGTTTTTCTTTCAAGATCTTCTTGTTGATTCTCCATGTTTGTAGAAGTAGACTAATCAATTAATTGTTTGTTTGTTGTTATTGACGTATCATTATCATCACTGAACACTGTTTCATGGTGCGTGCTTGTAATTTAACTCATCGGTTGTATTTCTTTACAGTCTTGGGTCTGCTTTTAAAGCATTCGGGTTGCTCAAAGTGTATATAAATTAACTAAGAATTACAATTTCTCTTTGGAGGATCAAATCGACGAAGGCATAATTTAAATTGAGACCATGCAAGACCCAAAAGGTTAAATTGGTGAGTAGATATTCAACTTTCAATATATATTTCTCACGTTTTACTATTGCGTGACTATTTTGATCGCACATGCATAATGGCACATGTACATAGGATCGAAGAGGGCCAATAAATCTCACATCTCTCTCGTAGTTGATTTTTTTTTGGTACAACGGAAACTAAAAAACAACAAGCCAACCCAAGGCTATCTACGGAGGCTTATCGCCTCTGTCATACCATCTCCCTGTCGCATCTGCCGCCAGCAATTCCGCCTTCTCCTGCGCCAAGCCCAAGTTTGCTAACCGATCAGCACAAAAATTCCCCTCTCTTAAAATATGTTGCAACTTCACCTCCCATTTCCATTCCAAGATCAGCTTTATGTCCGCTACCACTGCCATATACTGGTGGCATCGCCACTCCTTGCATCTCAGCAGAGCCTCTGCGTTCAATGAATCGGTCTCACACTCCACTCTCCTGAACCCACACTTCCAAGCCAACATGAGCACTGTCCTAATCGCGTATAACTCAGCCAGCAAGCCAGTACAAACCCCCAGAAAAGAGGAGAAACCCATCAGCCAGCACCCATTGTGATCTCTGATTAATCCCCCTCCACCTGCAGCACCTGGGTTTCCTTTTGCCGCACCGTCGACATTCAGCTTAACCCACCCCAATCCCGGCTTCTTCCATGACACCGAAGCAACTTCCTTCCTCTCCAAATTATTCTGTGCTAATTCTTTGAAAATTTCCTTCGCCATACTCCAGATGAGATCACACAGAACCTCTCAACCTCTCTCACCCCTCCCCGGATTAAAAACTCCAATGCATCTCTGTTTCCAAATACACCAAAGCACCGTCACAAAAACAATTTTTCTCATCATACCGCCATTCTTCTTTTTCAAAAATTCATCCAGCCACTCCCTTAAAGGCAAAGAGAAGAAAAGGGGGTGCTCTCTCATTGGAATCAAAGAATCCCATACCTTTTTAGCATGCACGCAGTCCCTTAATGTGTGTATTGTGTCTTCCTCCATCGCTCCACATAATTTGCACTCCGGTGATCCTTCCAGGCCCCTCCTAGTTCTGAACACCGCAGTATAATTCTATCCTTGTAGGCAAGCCATAGAAAATAGCTTCTTCTGCTAGGTAAGGGAAGTTTCCAAAGCCACGCCATATCTTCCTCTACTCCATCATCCACCACCATCGTACGATAGGCCACCCCCGTTGAAAACATTCCATCATGAGTCCCCCTCCATCTGTACACATCCATTTGAATGCTCACCTCTGATAAAGGGTACCCGACTACTCTCAAGGCCACTTCGTCAGGTAAATACCTCAGCAGCTTATCTATGTCACATACTCCTTTCTCTGAGATAAATTCACTCACTTTAGCCTCTCTAATCTCCACATCCGGATCCGATGTGCGATAGCTGGCAAGCGGCTTGTCTAGCCACAGATCCCACCAGAAGCTAACAGAAGAGCCCTGCCCCACTGTTTTGATCATCCCTTTACTCAATTCTTTCATCCCCAACATTAGAGCTCTGAACGAGGAAGACCAACCTGCTTTATATTTTTCTATACCTTCCGCCATATGAAGAACATCGTCCTCTAGCTTATACTTTGCCTTTATCGTACTCACCCATAATCCTTCGGGATCCTGTAGAAATCTCCATGCTAGTTTCTGCAACATCACCCTGTTATGAAATAACATGGACCTCACTCCCAAACCCCTCCAGCGCTTAGGTTTGCAAGCACTGTCCCAACTCACCAGATGCATCTTCTTCCCTCCCGCATCCCCTCACCACAAAAAACTCCTGTTCACCTTGTCCATCTCTCTCAGAGTATGCTCCGGAATTTTGGAAGTGAGCATGGTATATGTTGGTATGGCTGCAGTAACCGACTGGATCAATATAGCTCTGCCCGCCAAACTAAGAAGTTTCGCCTTCCACCCAGCCAATTTAGCCGTGATCTTCTCCATGATCCCACAAAAAGTCTTTCTTCCCACCCTCCCATGAACCAAAGGAACGCCTAAATAATTTCCCAGATCCTTCGTCATCCCAATGCCAAGAACATTGCTGATCTTAATGCCATGGCCTCTCAGGCTACTAGGAGAGATGAAGCATTTTGGCTTACCCAAGTTCACCTTCGCTCCAGAAGCATTACAGAACGTATTTAAAATATCCTTCATGATGTTAGCTTGTTCACAAGTTGCTCTTCCAAACAAAAACAAGTCATCAGCAAATAACAAATGTGACAGACCTATATTCCCCTTCTTAAAAACTAGCGATTTCCATCTCCTCTTCTCCACTGCTTCTTGGATCAATAACCCCAATCTCTCCATGCAAAGAACAAAAAGATAAGGGCTGAGGGGATCCCCCTGACGAAGACCCCTTTGAGGTTGAAACCAATCAGTGTGTTCTCCATTCCACAACACAGTCATCTCAACAGATGACACACAGAACATTATCAGTTCAACCCATTTCTCCGAAAATCCAAACAACACCAGCGTCTCTTTTAAGAATTGCCAATCAACCCTATCTTATGCTTTTTCAAGATCGATTTTCACAGCTAGCCAACCCTCCTTTCTCTTGGATTTCCTAATGGAGTGAACAGCCTCCTGGGCTAGAAGCACATTATCAGCCATCTGTCTGCCTGGGATAAAACTGATTTGAAAAGGGCTCACCAATCTACCCAAAACACCACTCAATCTGTTAACAAGAACTTTTGTAATCACTTTATATGTCACCGGGAGCAAGCATATGGGTCTAAATTGAGAAAGTTGCTCAGGATGAGCAACCTTGGGGATAAGAACTAACAGAGACTTCCCCAGCTCTGCACTGAAAGATCCTGTTTCAAAGGCTTTGCACACTAAACTCCACAGAGAATCTTTCACACTTGGCCAAAATTCCTGAAACCCCCCTGCATGAAGGCCATCAATGCCTGGAGCCTTCCACGCTTTCATCCCAAACAGCACCTTCTTCACCTCTTCCTCCGAAATACACAAATCCAAGTCACTTCTTTCACCCGAAGACAACTGAGGAAAGGAATTGTGATTCATCTGAGTTAGTCTCATGTCCTCAGCCAAGAACAAATTCCTGAAGAATTTGAAACAAAGTCCTTGCAGCTGCTTAGGTTTTGAAATCCAAATCCCTGACTCATCTTTAATCAACTTCACCTTTAAGAATCTCCTTTTGTTTAACGTAGTTAAGTGGAAGAATTTAGTATTTCTATCCCCAAACTTTAACCACTGGCATCTAGATTTCTGGAACCACAACATCTCCTCATGCTCTAAAATCCTGTCATACCTCCCCAGAAGATCTTGTTCTAACCAATGCAGCTAATGGGTATATTACTCCATCAAACAATTCTGTACCCCTTCAACTCTCTTCCTGAGCCAACGCTTTTTCCGAAATATATCCCCAAAGTACTCTCCATTCCAAATTTGTACTTCCTTCACAAAACAAGCAGCTTTTCCGACATATTCTCCTTCCGACATCTTCCAATTATTTTCCACGAACTCTCGAAACCCCTCTTCCTTCAGTCACATGGCTTGAAAACGAAAGATTCTATGGTTGGGCACCCCCTCAACCATTCCTTCACACCTCAAAATAATAGGACAATGGTCCGACAAGATACGGGGTGAGTGACTCAGGTACGATTCCGAAAAGTCCTCACACCACCTCCCATTAGCAAATACTCTGTCAAGCCTCTCATACACTCTAGCCGCCCCTTGTCTGTTGTTACACCAAGTGAATGGAATGTCATTGAACCCAACATCCAAAAAATTGCACCCAGACACGAATTCTTGAAATCTAGCCATTCTCTGAACAGAAGTAGGAGAACCTCCCAATTTCTCAGCTTCCACCAAATAATCATTAAAATCTCCTAGCATGACCCAAGGGAGATCCATATGGCTTCCAAACTCCTCCAAATTCCCAAACAAACGCCACCGGTCAGATCTAATAGGGCTGGCATATACAACAGAGAGCAAAAAATCCTCATAACCAATGCGATGG
The DNA here is from genome assembly GCA_030789695.1 of Scilla litardierei. Classification (NCBI taxonomy): domain Eukaryota; kingdom Viridiplantae; phylum Streptophyta; class Magnoliopsida; order Asparagales; family Asparagaceae; genus Scilla; species Scilla litardierei. Next base: position 20,972 of record JAULAV010006019.1, read on the forward strand.
ACTAACCCATGAATGAACTGGGGAGAAGAAGAAATCAATTCCAAATCCAACATCTGTTCATCCCAGAGCACCCAAATGCCTCCCGAGAATCCCACCAGATCTACAACAAAGTAACGACTGAAATTCAACTTACTAATAATCTTCAGCACCTGATCTCCCGAAATCCTGGGTTCCGCAATAGCCAGCAATGCAGGCATGTGCTTCCTCAGCAACTCTCGCACCTCGTTAATGAACAACCTCTTTCCCGCCCCCCTACAATTCCAAAAAATGTAATCCATAATCAAACTTCAGCAATTAAGTCCTAGGAACATTTCACTAGGATAAATTTGATCAGTGGATGCTAACATCCAACATCCCTTTCTCTTGGACCATGTCCATGTCATTAGCCTCTTCCGATCTCTCCCCCGAAGAGAAATTAGCTTGCTACCGGAATCCGGAGGATGGCTCTTCGTGTCCCCTCTTCTGGCTGCTCCCTCCAAGCAAATCTCCCCATCCTTGTTTGAAATATCCTTGAGCGGCCCACGCTTCCCCGCAGAAGGCCAAAGCGAATCCGCACTCGAGCTTGACCCACGAGTAATATTCTGAGCTAAAAAGTTCACCGGCCCACCCAAATTCGTTCCGGCCCAATTCTTACGACCCTCTAATAGATTACCATTAGAAAAACCCGTTTGGGCCCCCACCCTCTTGAACTGGGCCCCTACTTTCTTTTCCTTCCCCTTCTCCGCCAACTGAATGGGCCTTCCCTCCTTGATACTACTCGAGAAAACCTGCAGCTGCATGTTGGATGCCTCCTCAAGAACAACCTCATCATCTCTCTCTGTTCTCGACAACCTCCCCAAACTTCTCCTCCGCAATCGTCGTAAATCTCGACCCCTTCTTCCAATCCAACTCCCTCACCTCCACATTCCTCCCCTTCGATGGAATCAGATTTCGGTACACCCGCCTGCCCCTAGGAATCAGCCATCGCCCAAATGCTTCCGAAGGACCATCTTCAAAAGTTCCGCTCTCAGGTTTCGCTCCCAACTCCGGTTCCATAGGAGCTTGCTTCTTCTTCTCCTTGTCCCCCTCCGACAAAAAGATACAAGGCTCCCTATGTCCCGCTCTACCACATTTGAAACAGATAGTCCCCAACCCCTCATACTGCACCTTTAACCAGCGCCCCTCAAAGAAAATCTGATATTTCAAAGGCTTATTCAAATCCACCTCAACACAAATGCGAGCAAATCTTGCCTTCTTCACCAAACGAGTGTGCAGATTGAATTTCAAAGCTTTCCCCATGCAATTCCCCAACACTGTCAACACCCTATGGTCATAGTACTCCACCGGAAGAGAAGGAAACCTTACCCAAACCGCCGTCCGGCCGATCTCAGCAGTCGATGGCGAGAAGTCTGGGAGCCAACGTCGCACCGTCAAATAGTGGCCAAAAATGAGCCAAGGTCCTTCTTCCATGACGAAGACCAGATCCTCATCGCAGATGAATCTCACCATAACGAATCCCTCACCCAAATCAATAAATTCTAGGTCCCCCTTAGGTTTCCAAAGGGCTCTGGCTTTCCCTTCAAGCATTCCGATTGAGACATTCCGCCCCAGCAATTTCACAATCAAAGCCTTCGAAAATCGTCGCCGGAGCATTTCCTTGAACTCTGGTGCCAAAGATACCCTATCCCACTCTCCATCTACCTCCACCTTGATGTTCTCCACCGCATGCGGCTCGTCATCAACCTCAGCCATTTCCTCCATCACAAACTTCTTTGAAAGATCTCTTCGCCGACGGGCTCCCTCCATCAGATCTCGACTTCATCTTCTTGGTGCTCCTTATCAGCGCATCCTCCTCCTACCCAGATCTACCCCGTCCTTCCGCCTCCAGTTGCTCCGTCCTCCCCATTCCGGCCGCCCCCCAAAAAGGGGAACCCTAGCGAAACAGGATCCGATCGCTCTTCAAGCGCACGATAGCCTTGCTAAACTGCGCTTTTTTTTCCCTACTTGATATATTCTCGTAGTTGATTGGGCGTCCAAGTATAATAATGGCAAATGATTGGAAATCACTCTCAAGAACCAATAACCACGAGCATTGTATCTTGTTATCTGCCGTGCGCAATTCTGTGTCAAGTGATTGTAGCTAAGATTTCCTTCTCCGATTACGGTTCTGCGGATCTTGGGTTTTGATTCTTGTTGCGTGATCTATATGAAGAAAAATAAAAGACAAGAGATGCCTTCATTTTACTTGTGATGGAGTTTTGTGCATCGTCTCATCGTCACAATGTATTGTAAGGAAACAAAGCAATTATTTAGAAGTGTTGTATTGTAGCACAATATTTTGCATGTGATTTATGGTATGCTTGGTTATAAGTATGGGTTGTAAAGGGTTCGCAAAGAAAACAAGGATTTGACCCATGGTCTTGGCTGAAGTGGGCTGGAGGTTTAATCAAGGGTGTCATTGACCTAAGGAGTGTAACGTACTCGCCAGGAAGGAAGGAGATAATGCAGAGAGTGATGGCTTAATGGACTCCCGCAAATAAGACAGGAAGTGATGGCATGCAGATCTCTCAACCTTTATTCTCCTGCCATAAGTGGGAGAGTAGCCATTGATGGCACGATGAAAAGATACTATAATTGGCTTCCTAAGATCTGGGCCTTTACTCTCCTGCCATATGTGAGAGAGGCCATTGATTGCCTTTACTCTCCTACCATAAATGGGAGATGGGCGATAAAGGCCGACCTTGCTGGAGCTTAGCTAGGATGACCTCGAGCCTGGCCTAGATGACCTCGTTGGAGCTTGGCTGGGAGCTGGGAGCCTGACCTGAAGAGCTGCACATGGAGCTGGATGACAGAGCTAATTAAAGAGATGTGCCTGGAGCTGGGCGGCAAACCTGAAGAGATGTGCCTGGAGCTGGGCGGCAAACCAACAGACCTAAAGAGCTGTTCCTAGAACTGAGCGACAGACCTGAAGAGCTATGCATGGAGCTTGGTGGCAGACCAGAAGAGCTGTGCCTAGAGCTGAGCAGCTGATTAGCTGACATAAAGAGGTGTTCCTGGAGCTAGGTGGCAAACCTGAAGAGCTGCATCTGGAGTTTGACTAGGCCTACCTAGGAGGTCGGTCAGGAAGACCTAACCTGGGAGGTCATCTAGACGACACGTGACTTTCTGATCATGCAATGTGGGCCTTCACCATTGAGCCTTGCTGGGCCGACACTAGTAGTGGGCCCGATCTAAGTGCCATCTACATTGGCCCCTCGTCTTTTGGCTTAACACTGCCGACATGAGCTGAACTTCTGAGGTCGGATGTGGAGAGGTGGGAAGACGTAGCTTGAGCTTGCTGCCTTGAGCTTTCTGCTTTGTGCTTTCGGCTTAGAGCCTTGAGGTCATTCCCTTAGGCTCCTACGTGTACTGTGGACTTGGTTCCAACTTTGCATCTGAACTGTGAGATTGGTATTGTACAAGAGGGCCCCAGCTTGGGCTAGGGGCTGCCTTGGATTTAGGACGGTTGTTGCTTGCCTTAGCATGGCTTGGGTCAAATGATGTTCGTCATCACTGGGATTATAAGGTCGGACCAGCGGGGGCCCTAGCCTGAGCTAGGGGTTAGGCTCAGCACGACCGGGTTCGAATACTATTTGTCGGTGTTAGGACCATGAGGTTAGACCAGCGGCGGCCCCATCCTGAGCTAGGGGTTAGGCTCGGTACGACCGAGGTCGAGTGATGTCTGTCATTTTGGATGTGGCACGACCATGGGTCAAGCGCCGGAGGTCGATGCTGGGACCATGTGTCTTGACAACTCAGGCCCAAGTATGACCAGTGGCCTGGTTTAGCATGACCGTGGGTCGGCCAGAGGTTAGCGATGGGACCATGGGTAACAACAGTGTAAGCCCCAGCATGGCTGGTTGTCTGGTTTGGACATAGCAACCGTGGGTTGAGTGCCAGTGGTTAGTGTTAGGACCCTCTCGGAGTCTCGCCAACAGAGTTTGAACGTAGAGGTCGAATGCCAGATGTCTGACGCTAGAACCACAAGGGGAGTCTCGCCAACAGATGTAACATGA